>CABHPQ010164633.1:19081-41232 GCA_902168405.1 Peromyscus aztecus | reverse complement strand
TGAGAATTATCCCATAGAATACTGAATTTCACTAGGAACCATGGTTCCCATAGAATTGAGTTTCCTTGATTTATAAGCTATAGGGATTATTTTCATTCCAGAAAAAAAATAATGTCCTAGGATCCTACAGCCACTACCCAGAACTCTAATTCAAAGGAAGACAAAAATGGGAAGTCCTCGTTTCAGACTGAGGCATCCAAGTTGGTCTGACAGGTGAGCAGCTAAACCAACCTGGCTTTTGATTGGTTTCTGTTGGAGGGGAAAAGCACAGTAAACCAAAGGTCACGTGTGTATGAGACAGTTTTCCTGTGGCTGGGATAAAATACCCTGACGAAAACAACTGAAGGACAAAGGTTGACTGACTCACCATCGACCAAGCCGGGAAAATCAAGACAGCAAGCAGCTGTCACACTGTGCCCAGTCAGGAAGAAGAGCAAGGACGCTCCTGTCAGTCACCTTTCTCCTTTTTATCAGTCCAGAACACGAGACCAGGGAATGGTCCTACCAGTGTTTAAGGTGAGGCTTCCACTTATTAACATGACCAGACAATCCCTCTCAGATGTGCCCAGAGGCCGGTCTCTTTGGCGATTCCATATCTAATCCTGTCAAGTAGGCAGCAAACATCCTGGTGTCTTGGGGGTAAAAACCTTCTTACTCATTCACTCACTGTCATTTTTATTTAATTTTGTATCTATTAGAGTGAAGGTTGACATTCTATGTTAACCATATAGCTATACACACACACACACACACACACACACACACACAAACACACACACACACACACGCGCGCATGCGCGCACAATCTTGAAGATCATATATGTGTGGCCATCAAATTCTAAGGAATTCATGAAATGTTTCTATCCTGCTATTTGCAACAAAAATGTCTGAAGAAAAGGATCCAACCCCCAAAAGCTCATTCACAAGTAGCACTATCAACCACTTTAAGACTGTTCCCCATCTACATTAATGGTGAGGTACTATAACCATTGGCTACATGACTAACCTCCAAGCAAGCTGGGAAATACATCCATAAGTAATAAATCTTGAGACAACTGTCAAATTCCATCAACTTTTCTTCAGAGGAGATGAGCGGTGTGAAGTTCAGCGTCACTTTGTGAATGAGTGCCCCCTGCAAAGCAGGGCCCCTAAATCAAGAAGGTTGAATAGGGAATACAGGATACAGAGTCACAGTACAGCGAGTCCACAAGAACATCACGTGGGTACTAAACATAGTGTGGCTCCACTCAGGAATAAGGATGTGGTCATGTAGGCATTGATAAGTTTTAGACCTCCTGAAGGTCTTTCCACCGATGCAGCAAACAGAATCAGACTGAATTGGAAAACCCAGGTTTAATGGGTAAAGCACTTCCAGGCAATTCCCTGGCCCACAGATAGGAGATGGGAACAAGACCAGAAGAACCACATGTCTGTTTTCGGGGATGCAGCTTATATACCCTGTGGGAGTGGTCTTGAGCCTCTCTGGGGGAGGAGCTGTGTTTGGTGGGCTTTGAAGAGGCAGGCTTAGGGAAAGATATGGGGAGGGGAGTTGAGGTGATCTTGCACCAGACTCCTTCCAAACAGGCATGACCAGACAAGTCAGAGCCAAAGTATAATTGCAGCCCCAGAGAGGAAGGGAGGAGACCTTATGGCATGGGCAGGTGGAAGGAGAGAGGCCGGCCTCAAAACAGCCCGCTGACTGGGAGTTAGAGGGCCTGCAGCCAAAGTGAGTGCACCATCCTTTGCAAGATTAGGAACAAGGGTTTCACCCCATGTGACTGTGGAGAAATTAGAACAAAAGGAATCACTCGGTAAATTGAGGTGGCATTGTTTCTCTTCACAGCTAACAAGACACTAACCAAAAGCTCAATGGCCTGGAAACCTTTACATTGTTTCCAACACTTTGAGAATTGTGCCCATCAAACCTTTTTGCTATCATCCAGCAGCCATGCGGCTAGCAGGCGGGGCTGGCTGTATTGGTGAGCCTGCTTGGTACCTTGTCAGGAAGGGCCCTGAGCTTGCTTTAATGTCCCACTGTTGGCATCTTGAAAGTCTTTCATTGTGAACAACTTTTTGTTTTGCCCGGCCTTACGGGTCATCCAAGCCCCTCATTCCCTCCTGCTTGTTACACAGGACAAAAATGGAAATCAAGTCAATCTCATGTGAGTTTGCTGTTTTCAGAGAGCTCAAATTTCCCTAACTAATAACATAATGCTGAGCCTCTAGAACATTTGGGCATTTTAAATTCTAGAACATATCATCATATCAGCCAAGAACATGCTTTTTCTTCCTCATTTCTCAGCTGAATATTTTTTGCCTTTGAGGATTAATGTTATAATATCTGTCACATCATTCAACTACCACAGTCTGTTATTACAAGCATTTCAATCCTTCTCTTCATATAATGATGGAAAGCCATTGCTTTTGTACAATGAAACAAAGATGTTATAAAATTGAAAATATAAGAAGGAAGAAAAAAATAATCCCATATCCAAATCTAACACCTCACAACTTCTTTGAAATACTCAAGTGTCCAGGTGTGGTGGCACACACTGTTAGTGACAGCACTCAGGAGGCTGAAGATGGTGAACCTCTGTGGAGCTGAGGCTAGCCTGGTCTGCATGGAGACTTCCAGGCCAGCCTGGAAGTGACACTCTGGTGTGTATGTGTGTGTGTGTGTGTGTGTGTGTGTGTGTGTGTGTGTGTGTTGTGTGTGTGTGTGTATGCACGTAAACATGCATGCACACACACAACATAAAATGCTTTTGGGTATTGACCCAGGGAAGAAAAGCAATGGATTACAGAACACTGCTCCCTTCAGAACTTCTTCCATATCCTCAAACATCTTGCACTATTCTCTAAGCACCTGTTCATCCCAATTCCATCATTTCCCTATGAATTCACCGTTAACCAAGTAACCACATTATTACCACCAGGAAGTGGCTGTTTGTGTATTCGCTGAGTACTTTGTATCAGAAGTTAAAGTACTGGGAGACGTGTGTAAAGAATATCCGGCTGCTTTTCTCAGAGGTTTAGCTTAGTGAGGGCAGCCTCACAAAAGCCTTTCTTAAGGGTGTGCTCCATTATAGACATTAAGATTTCCCAGTTTAGAAGAGCCCAGAGTGCATTGCAAACTTCCTCTCCTGTGTTCTAAGAGCCACACAGTGTGGTTCAGCCAACAAAGGCATCATGCCCACTGTTTCTACGAAGCATGCCCTTGGAGTTGGGCAGTGACAAGCCTCGCGCCCAAACATAGGCACCCCTCGTCCACTCATACTGTTACCTTCCCTGCACATGACCTGTACTGGCCAGCACATTCCCTGAGTGTATATACTGTCATTCTTCAGGAATCAGTGGCCAACATCGTCTCCATTGGCAGAAGATGGCCTCTTGAACCAGCTTTCCTCTTTTTTGGCCCATTATAACACTTCTGCTCCATACTATGGATTGATTATTCACCCATTAGAAAAGGTGTCGAGGTCCTCATCCACAGTGCTTTGGTACGTTACCTTATTTGTAAATAGCACTAATGCTAATGTAATTGATTATAATTATTTTCTATCTGGGTAGAGTGCTTTCAATTCAGTATGAGCAGCATCTTCATAAAATTTATGTGGAGGGGGGATGAGAATGTTACTTCTACAGGCTGAAGAAAGCCAAAGATTTCCAGGGATTTGGCATGATCTTCACATATCATGAAGTGACCAGTTCTCAAAAAACACACTTCATTTGTTTAAGCCATACTGTTGGTAAACTATGTCAACCATTGCAAATGAAATTCCATCTGTTGCTCCCATCCTATTAAAAAAGAAAACAAATATTTTAACAATGACTCCTTGTAGTGGTATTTGCTCCATCCATGATCTTGGGGTATACGCCTGGAGGAGGCAGGGTCACCGTGTATTCGTGTGGGTGCTGGGAACTGAACCAGGGTTCTTTGGAACATCAGTCAGTGCTCTTAACCACTGAGCCAAAAGGGTGGAACCAGGTGGAACTGAGAAACTTCAGTCTCACTTGGTGCCCACTGTTGGGCATTAATCCAAATAGACCTGAAAAAGCTTAAAAAAGATTCTGAACACACAGAAACGGAGCTGTACTGGGCTTCTTGGTCTCACAGTCTCCTGCCAGCAGCAGCACAGAGACCTGTCTCTCAACAGCTTCCTTCAAGATAGAGCTGGCCGCCAGCTGCCATGAGGTAAGCAGCATGACAGGCTCCTGCGGTCTCTCCCACAGGCCACGGTACAAAGAGGCTTCTCCCACTTCTGCCTGCAGGCTTGAGAGCACAGCCCCAGACTTAAAAACATGAGTACACACTACTTAATATTGCTTCCAAGAATTGGGGAGGTGAGTGTGACTACTGGTACCTGCGCCATATTGGAAAGCTGAGTGGGGCAGAGCCAGCCACCAAAGCCACACTTTTGTCCCAGCTGGGCAATTTAACAGTTTAAATTTCTCCTGGTCAGAAAAGGATTACAGATACACAGTAAGGACAGTTTCAGATGGAAAAAAAACTTCTAGACAGTTCACAATATGTATAAAAATGTACATAGGCTTGGAAGAGAGAGGAAAAGGACGATAGGCAGTTTTATAAAGAAATAAATAGTTTTAAAAAATAAAGTCTTTAAAGAGACAGTAAAATTAATATAAAAAGCCATGTAAAGATGGAAAATACACAGAGAGTCTGGATTATGTATATTATTGTGTTTTCTTTCAAAATTTTGACTGTTAATGAGATAACTGCAGAAAGACATTTGATTGTAAAGGCTGCTAAGTTAAACCAACATATATATTTTAAAGATAGCTTGATTGACTTCAAAATTTGGGTCTAAGGATGTGCTACTTTGAAAAAGAGGTTCTGGTTTTGTTTTCACAGAAGATGAGAAGCTGTGGATTCCTTCTAGGTTAATATGGTTTGATCAAGGAAGACCCCCTGAGAGGTCTCTGATGGGATCTATGGCCTAGATGACCCAACAACCAGAACAGCTTCAAGGTAACTGGCTGAGATGATGCAGCCTCACAGAATACTACAGTCATGACTTGGCCATAATTCTAAATTTTATCAGAATTCCCATAAGATTGTCAGCGCCCCCAATCAGCAGGAAGAAGTATGAAAAGCTATGCCCAAATTCCCAAGATATTGTTTATAAATGTTTGTTTTTATTTAAAGAGGGTTGACTATATATGCAATCTCTTTCTAAAGAAAAAAGGGGGATATGATATAGAAATGATAAAAAATAAATTATTGAATCTACTTTAATCCAAAAAACAATTGTTAATCTCAAAATACTTTACATTGGTATGGATTTTGGTTTATTAATATAAATTTAAGGTCAATTTTGTTATACCATATGTACATTTCTACTCTTCTTTAGGGCATTATGGCTATGCAGCTCATTTAAAAATATAATATATAATTAAAAATACAAATTAATAGTCCTTTATAATAGTCAAACTTATAATCATGTTAATTAGGTTTTCTAGATATGCAGAGTTATATTTCAGATAAATAGGTAATCTTTTTTTTTGTTGTTTTTTCGAGACAGGGTTTCTCTGTGTAGCATTGTGCCTTTCCTGGAGCTCACTTGGTAGCCCAGGCTGGCCTCGAACTCACAGAGATCCGCCTGCCTCTGCCTCCCGAGTGCTGGGATTAAAGGCGTGTGTCACCAACGCCTGGCTAGATAGGTAATCTTTAAATACTTCAAAGACATACAGATTATGGCATTTAAAATATTTTAAGAACTTAGACTTTTCTTGGCAATGAGACACATCTGCTCCTGGAAGCACCAGCTACTTCAAAAAGGATGATGAGCATCAAAAAAACTCATTATGGAGTTTGCTTACAGTATAAAAAAGACTAGCCATTTGTTCAAGAAACTGCTTTTGCCTGGACTGTTTGACAGCATGTTGTGTAAACTGGGTATACAGGACTCATAGGAAAGTGACCACCGAACTTTGACAAAACAAGGCAGATGGTCCTTCAGGTTCCTGCTTCACAAAAGAAACTGCCAAGCATTCTGCAGGACACAGAGGAAAATGACTGATGAATTTTGCCAATAGGCGAGACAATCCTTCAAATTTCCTGCTTCACTAAAAAGTCTGCCAGAGACTCTAGGACCATAGGCTGAAAATGGATGCCCCAGCATTGCAGAGGAACTTTGGGTGACTGTTCAGACAGCCAGATGTCTCTGTCATTTCTAGAATTTTGGAAATTGCTTACAATGCACTACCTCTTTACTTAGATAATATTATATTCTTCTGGGGTCTTTGATGGAGTTGAAGACTAGATAGTTATAATTATAATTTTCCTTAATCATGATAAAAGGTAAATTAGATATGAAACTTTAGACTCACAAAAATAGGATAGATGATAGAATATTTTCTTTAATTTTGCCAAATACAAATAGATTAGATATTGTAACTATAATTCTTGCTTGATAACAGTTTTGTTACATGTAATGGTACTATATTAAAATGAAAACCTTCTTTTTTGATTTAGACAGAAAAGGGGAAGTGTTGTGGGATGATCTTTCTGTATGTGTGAATATGTGTTGCTACCATTGGTTAATAAGGAAGCTGCTATGGCCTATGGCAAGGCAGACTAGAGCCAGGTGGGGAATCCATGGAGAGACAGACAAGGAGAAGAAGACAGAATCAGAGGAGATGCTGAGTGCTGCCAGGGGAGCAAGATGTAATGGAACACAGATAACATCACAAAGCCACATGGCAAAACATAGATGAATATAAATGGGTTAATTTAAGTTATAGGAGCTAGTTAATGATAAGCCTGAGCCATAGACCAAATAGTTTGTAATTAATATTAAGCCTCTGAATGATTATTTTCTAAAAAAAAAAACCGGCTAATGCCCGGTCAGGACCAGGTGGGACAGAGAAGCTTCAGTCTAGAACTCCTGGAGTCCCCATTCTGTATTTAAGAAACTCTTCCACATCTTCTTTTCTTCATGAAATGATCTCTCTCCACTCCCAGCACTATCTTAACAACATGGTTCCTGGCTCCACATAATCACCTGCTATCCTCTACATTTTCATTTCTAAGGAGTCACTCTCTCAGTGTGTTCTTACTCAGGAAGTGAACCAATCACATATTTTCTATCATCCTTGACCCTGTAACTTCTGGACATCCCATCATACTAATGGACAAATTTTACACCAGTTTCATACTTTTGTCTTACCTCCAAGTCCAGTCATTCACCTCATGCATTCTCAGTGGCCACATGAATAAGCCTCCAACCCTCCAGACTCATTCATGGCTCTCTTCAAACTCACTGACCACCAGCTGCCCTCTGTTTCATTTACTTATGAATCAAGAGACTTTGTGTCACCTGGATCCACTTTACACCTGAACATTTCCATCCCAACACCCCACTGTGCAGCCAGCCTCTTAGCCACCATTTTCCTCACAGTCTCCTTGCTACAAAATTATTCTCTCTTGTTTTAGATTTGCATAGATCTCTAAGCACTCCAAGCTCACATTCTCCTGGATGATTAGAATATTTGGGGTTTTACTTCCCCAAGTTGATAATGACTCCTCATTGCTAACTAAACCACTTCCCTTCAGTAAAGATGGACTACAAAATTTTAGAAGATTCTGGGATCAGTCACCAAAGCCATTCTTGTGGGCTTTGAATGACAGAGATCATTAGTAGAGCACTTGCTCTGGGATATCTTTGACCAACCTTCTCTCAGCACTTTTTACTTCTGGCCATCCAAAGTAGTCATGGAAAATTTGACACTTACCAGTGACCCTCTGCCCCCAAAGTATACTTGCACTTATATTCTTGTGCTTGTATGAGGATGAGACTGAGGACACAGAAGGAAAAGAGAGCCCATAGAATCCTATGATTAGGCCATGGCCCCCCACAATCCCCTTATATTTATTTCAGAATGTAACAATGATTTATCTGTGAAACAAGAAGAAATATTTTTTCTCTGTTCCCATTTGCTGACACACAGCTCCTAAAACCAAGTCAACAAACTTAGGATAAGAGTTGATGATGATAAGTTGTAATTGTGATGCCAATACCACCCTTCACTCTCTAGAGTACAGGTAGAGGATGCAGGTCCAGCTAGTCACTGATGGCCAATGATGCCAGCAATCTTACTATGTCCTAAAACCTCCACATAAAAACAAACAAACAGAGTTCAGAGGGCTTCCAGTTAAGACTAGGATATCCACATGCTAGGAGTATAGGTCACCCTCAAAACACCACAAAGAAACCCTTCCTAATCTCACCTCATGCACTTATGCCTCTGGTTACTCCCCCACTTCCTGTGAGACATCCTTCATCATAAGCCAGTGCCAAGCAAGCAGTTGTTTTCCTGGGCACCATGAGCAGCTCTAGCAAATTGTCAAACTCAAGAGGGTCATGGGATCACCAATTTGTAGCCAAATTGGACAGGAGTTGTGGATAATTTGAGAGCCTGCTGTCTATTGTCATCTGGCTTCCTGTGTAACTGATTGTTGAACTGGCATCTAATGCTGTTGTGTTAGAATTCAATTAAATGGTGGGTCACCCAGTTGATGTGTAGTGAAGTGGAGAGTTCCTTGAAGAGGAGACATATTCCCATTTTGTCATAGGTGTATGTGTTAAGCATGGGTACAAAAATGTTTTTTTTCTGCCTATATGAAAACTTTTATGTAGTATTTTGGTAACATCATGTTCAGTTGTTTTGCATCAACTGTAGAAATGAGTTCAGACTCATTAGGTTGATCCCTGGGTCATTAGTAATATAATCTGGCTTATCTCTCCAGCATCATGACTCAAACCCTTCCTCCCTCTCACCTGAAATATTCCTGAACTTTTCCATATGCTCTGCCTACAGGCTCCTCTTCTCTTGCTTACGTGGAATACACCCCAATCATGTGTCGAGCTCATAATCGGTCTTCAAATCCCACTGAACACCTACGATCACTTCCCTTTTCACAGGCTCCTTTAGATAGAATTAACAAGCCCTGTGCTTAGGGCACTCTTTACCTTCTACACCCTTCTACAGCCATGCTGTCCTCTTCCTCTTCCTCTTCCTCCCCCTCCTCCTCTTCCTTCTTCATCCTCTCTCTCTTTCTCCCCTCCTAAGCGTGTGTGTGTGTATTCCTGTGTGTCCAGGTACACATGTTGCTAGAGTTTTCCTGCCTGGCCCACGGTCAGGATAAATCTCTTTCACCTGCCAGTCCCACAGCCGCTCAGACCCAACCAAGTAAACACAGAGACTTATATTGCTTACAAACTGTATGGCTGTGGCAGGCTTCTTGCTAACTGTTCTTATATCTTATATTAATCCATTTCTATAAATCTATACCTTGCCACGTGGCTCGTGGCTTACCGGCATCTTTACATGCTGCTTGTCCTGGCGGTGGCTGGCTGAGACTCCCTCCGCCTTCCTGTTCTTTTAATTCTCTCTGTTAGTCCCGCCTATACTTCCTGCCTAGCCACTGGCCAATCAGTGTTTTATTAGCAACACATTTGCCATACAGAACATCCCACAGCATACACATGTGTATGCAGGTACATGTATATTCATTTGATTGTATGTAGAGGCTAGAGGTTAACCTCAGGAGTCCTCCCTTTTGTGTTGTCTACTTGATTTTTTGAACAGAGTCCCTTGTTTGCCTGGGGCTCACTGATTTTGCAGACTAGCTGGCCAGAAAGCCCAAACACTAGAATTATAAGCATGTACCACCAGGCTTGGCTTTTTTATGTCAGTACTGGGGATTAAACTCTTACCATCATGTTTGTGTAACAAGCACTTTATTGGTTAAGCTCTCTGCCCATCCTGTCTTTGCACACACACACACACACACACACACACACACACACACAGAGAGAGAGAGAGAGAGAGAGAGAGAGAGAGAGAGAGAGAGAGAGAGAGAGAATATACATACATACATACAATTTTCCACAGTGTGTCTTCACCGTAGCACAGGTTCTCTCAATGTCAACGCTGCTCAGATTGTGGGCCAATTACTTATCTGTTGGCACTGTCCTTAGAAGCATCTCTGGTCTCTGCCCACTAGATTTAAGTAACCCCCTCAAAGCTGTGACAACTAAAACCGCACCAGACATTTCCCATGTCCCCTGAGAGACAAAGTGCCTCTGGTCATAGTATAAGCCACTCTAGAGTTGAGCCTTGCTTTTTTTCATCTTATTAACTCAGAAACCAGCACAGAGCCTGCTCCACAACATACACAGCCAACGGCTAATGAATTGATCTGAGCCACAGCGTTCATGACACCGTTCCAGCAAAATGTGACCAAGAACCCAAGCAATGTCAATAGTGTCTTGTAGGTATTTCTAAATAAAGACATCCACTCATTATAACCCATGTTTCCTTACTAAGAAGGACAAAGGTATTCTAGGCTATCTTTCTAAAAGCGAAGAACAAATTTGAAAAAAACATCTCTGAGCACTTCGGCCTGGGGCTATTTTTGACTGAACAGTTCTTGAAAACTGGAGGCTCCTTCCTGCAGGCTCCTTTGTCTCTACTGTACAGCCCTTTCTGCCCAGCAGTCCTCCCTCCAGGAGACCTTTCCCGTGGCTCTTCAGGACTTCCAGCATGAGGGTAGAGACCCTCCATGGGCACTCACTCTGCTCAAGAACAGGCCCTCAGCAGACGGTGATGGCTGTGTGGCCAATGGCCAAGTCCATTGTCTGTGGGCTTCCTGAGCCAAGGCATTTGGCTCCTGTTCACAAGCTTTTATCTGCATTTATCTTTTCAACCAAATGAGTTTAAATTATGTCTTTATCTTTTTACTACTGAGGCTGCCTGAATTCTCTGTCTTAATATGACTTCCTAGTACAGCCATTTTCTTTTCTAAGAGAGGGTTATAAATACTGAGATGGGAAATGGAGTGCTTCTAGTAAAGCAGGGTGAGCCCAGCCCAGGGGAGAGAGAAGGCTCAGACTTCCCAGCATCAAGTGGACTTAGCAGACTTGTTTTCTAATCTAACTAAGGCAACTCTTGGATGCTTCATTTTGCAGAACAAATCAAGGAAAAGCAAGCCTGTATCAACAAACACAAACAACAACAACAACAACAATAATAATAATAATAATAAACTGACAAAACAGAAGGGAGAGGTTCTTTCTCTTTCAAACAATTGCTAGAGGGGGAAGCTCCGCCTTGCCCCTGACCACTGCAACTGAGAGCATTGTCACCTGACTGTGCTTGAAAATCTGAAGTGCTGGTTTGGGGTTGTCTTGTTTAAAAATGTGTGGCAGACATTGTAGGTTGGCTAGTCATCTCTACTGCCCACCCTTCCCTCATCCCCAGAAGCTGGTATGGTTGAAGAGTCACTTGTCTAGCATCTCCTAACCTGGGAACATTGTCTGTTTCTGCAGAAGAAGTTTCCTGAGGAATTCTGGGAAAGTGTTTGCTTTCCTGACGTAAAAGATTAACATTGTGATCCCTTCCTTCCCTTGGCTCTGCTGTGTTCGAGGACACGGTGCCCGGAGCTGCAGTGGCCATGTGTTATTGTAAAGGTTTCTTCCACCAGTGGGCACCTGTTTTGTGAGAAAACTAAGCCACTTTCTCTAAAACCCAGGTGGACAGTAATTCCATCATTTGCTACTCAGAGCATTCAAGTAAAAATAGTTGTCCTTAAACTTTAGTCAAGCCCCTTTAAAAATAGATGTGCTGTTGATGCCCATTCCCTCTGCCCAGAGTCCTGTAGCCAGAAATCCATCAGGATGCATGAAGATTCACGCCAAACCCACCTGTTGCCATGAACGTGAGCCATGGACACTGCTATCGTGCAGGAGGGGCGACAAGTCAGGTCCCAGTGAGACGTTAGAGACCTCGCTTTCTCAGAGCAGACAGCACTGAGCGCTTGAAATGCACAGGCATTCTTGTAGGAGACTTAAGCTTATCTCTACACACAAGTACAGTCTGCCACTTCTGAAATGAAGTTGTTCATCCTTTTCTAAAACAGTCTTAAGTTGCTACACTTTTATTTTAATTCTATAGAAACAAAAAGAGTGAGGATATTTTCTTAACTGAGGTTCCCCATCCTCAAATGACTCTAGCTTGTGTCTACTGAATAAAACACTAACCAGAGCTGGGCGGAGGTGGCGCACGCCTTTAATCCCAGCACTTGGGAGGCAGAGCCAGGTGGATCTCTGTGAGTTTGAGGCCAGCCTGGTCTACAGAGTGAGTTCCAGGACAGGCACCAAAACTACACAGAAAAACCCTGTCTCAAAGAACAAACAAACAAACAAACAAAAAAACAAAAAAACTAACCAGGATTATTACCAAGTTGACTGCTAAAGGAGAAGGGATCTAGAGGATGCCTTCTCATCAGACCTCCTAATTAGGACCAGCCTAAAACAACCCATCATAGGAATAATGCTACTACTTCTGTAAGGGCATGGGAGAAGGAGATTGTATATTTTCTTTGTTTGCTGAGCTCCTTTACTGAATGAAAGAAAGCAGCATGCAATCCACCCCAAAGCTTCCAACAACACTGGAAAGAAATGAATCGTGATGGAAAGGAGGGAAGGCTGCTGCACTTCATGAAGATGGTGCCAACTATGTTCGAGTCAACAGCCGAGGAAAAGAACTCAGAATTTTACAGGATTACAAAATCTAGGAAAATACCTCTAATCTCATGAATGGAGACATTTCAGTCTAGACTTGTTTTAGCACACTGAATTCTGACAGCTAGGTCTGTGTTTCTGTTGCTCTAGGATGATCTATACTTGCCTTGGTTATAATCAGCTATAAAACAGACATAACACAATATATATACAATAATATATACTAACTCTTCAAGTGGGATAGACTAGAAACAAATTTACCTCCAGCTTCTGCAGGGCCAGATCGGCACTGCCTTCAACATGAAAATGTGAATCATGAAAACCAAAAAACGAGATTATTCTAAGGGAACTTTGGAACCTATTTGGCATCACCAAAAAGTGTGCTGAGAAAACTGAGCAGGAGACAGAATCTGGATCTTTAAATACAATATTGGTCTTTCCACAACAGAAATATAACATGCAATTTCATTTATTGTTTCTCAAGACAAAATAAACTCTACCTGAAGAATGTGGAGCTTGTGTGTAACACGAACACACAAACAATCGATGTGATTTTCAGTTCCTTTCAGAAACAGTCAGAACCCTTCCAAACCTGAGTGAAGTGGGTTAAGGACAAATAAAGTGAAGTCTGACTTCACACAGAAAATAATAAACGCATGGAGCTCATTACCACAAAGAGGTACAGGCGAGGAATATAAATGGATTCATAAAGGTTTTGACCAAATTTATGAATGTCAGAGCCATAAATGGCTACTCAGAGTACACCTAACCTTTAAGGTTAATGTCAGCGAGGAAAACTATGTCTTTCCCTGGTGAATCCCTCCAGGCCTTAGTTGTCAACACGATGCTGGGCAGGATGGAACCTGGAGCTTGCACAGCAGAACAGTCCTTTGTGCTCTTTAGCTAATTGGTACCTAGGCCAGATGAACATTTACATCCTCGGCAGAAGCATGTATGAAGCTGCCCACCTTCAGTAGCAAGTCACAGAAATGATGCTATTAGATTTTGCCTGTTCAGTGACTGACTTCCAAAATCAGCCAAGGTTTGGCATCAGGATCTGTCACTTGGCAGCCAGGGAATGACTTGCTCATCTTTCTGACTCATAAAATGGAGATAATGAGATTCACAATCAGTAATGTGCAAGATCTCTATAGGAAAAAGCGTTCAACAAACTGAAAAACAAGAGTGTTACCTACATGTGTACGTGTGCGTCAGTGTTACAGATGGTGTGTAAGGCTTAAGAGACAAGAGCACCACCTGCTTTGTTTTCTGGAGAGAACTGGGAAGACTGTACAAACAGTTCTCAAGCTGAGAAGATGGCTCAATGGTTAAAGCAGGTCCTGGGTAAACAAGGGGATGTGAATTCTGACCCCCTACATCCCATTAATGCCAGGTGGGCATAGCAGCCTTAGAAGGTAGAGGCCAGGATCCCTGAAACAAGCTGATTAGTATGATACCTCTATCAGTGAGCTCTGGGTTTGATTGAGAGGTCCTGCCTCAATGAATAAGGCAGAAGAGCAATTGAGGAAGATTCCCTGTATCAACCTTAGACCTCCACATGTACCAGAGTCCACATACCAAAGGCAGTCATCTCTCCAAAACAGGGTTTCTCTAAATTTCCATCAAACTCTGATCACAACTCAGTGAAAGCATTTGTGTTTTTATCTACTCGCTCGTCTTCCTATTCTACCTGTGAACTCCTCCAAGGCCGAGGCCCTGTCTCCCTGGGCATTCTTCATGATTCCCTCAGTTCCTGGCATACAGCTGCCAATCAGTAAATGTGCATCAGGCGTATGTGTAGCTAACCTTGTTTTTATATAGAATAAAGTAATGATCTGACTATTAAATATAGTAAATAAATATTGGCTCTGGGAAAATCGAGGAGTCAGCCTCAGCTGTCTGAATCTCTAGGCTCTGACCTCTCGACCCTATGATTTAAGCAACAATAATGTCTTGGTTTCATTTGTATGAATGACAAAAGACAAGACCTGAATTTGCAAAGTGAAATCTTTACCAGGTGCTCATGGGTGATACCCTATTTGGGGACATAACATCAGACTTCAGATGCTACGAAGGCTGGCACCATCATCTTCAACAAGGAAACTGTCACCTGCGAGATCCACACAGGGACAAATGACTGTGTAAGTGCCACTCTCATACTGAGGCTACGAACGAATGGGTTCAGGAATTTAGATCTCGGCCCCAGGTTGGAAGTGTTCAATTTTATCCCTAGTGATAAAGTACCAAGTATCCTTCTGGGACAAAAACCTTGACCAGTGGACTCAAGAACCAAGACTCATTAATTCAGTTCTTCACTCAACCATTTTATGCCTGCGAATTTTCTCTGTACTAGAGGCAAGGGGGTAAACAGAAGATGCTTTGCTGCCTTTAGCGAAATGCAAATGTGTACAGATGCACATGCACGTGTTGTGTGTGCATTCATGTGTGCATGTCTGTGTGTGTATATGTATACAGGTACACATGCACATGTGTGTTCATGTGTGTGTGAGTGCATGTGTGTGTGAATGTGTTTGTGTGCAGGTGCGTGCTTGCTCCTGTGTGTGTGTGTGTGTGTGTGTGTGTGTGTGTGTGTGTGTCCCTCTTCACATGTAAATCCACTCTTGTTCCCGGAGCTCGACCAGCTCTACCTTGATGTCATGAAGTCCATCTCAAGTCAGTATGCTCATCATCTTCCTTTCTTCGGTTTATGATGCTTGTTCCAAAGCTGACCCTCTGCTCCTTTGCTCTCTAAAGAGCTACCCACTAATCTAACAGTCTTTCTTGTCAAAGGCCTGTAAGGAATGTTTATTCACATCTACTCTTCCGTAGCTCACCGATAGCCAGAATCACTTTGCAGACTTCAGCTTTCAGCCTTCATCTCCCCAAGGCCAATTTTACATGGGTAGTTAATGCTGTACTGACTTATTCTGACCAAGTCCACATGTACATCTCTCCCACCTCTGTGCATCACAAATACATCCTGCACTAAGCTGATTGTCATTATTTCCTGCTGTCAATCTCACACTGGAATAGGCGACATCACTCTACTTTGTCATGGTAAAAAGTTCATCCTGCAAGTTCCCAACTTCTTAGGTCTTCCGTGAATGGATGTGCTTATCTTGTGTGTGCTCCTGGGCATCTCCAGGGCTCTGCATTTAGCTCCATACTTCTAACAGCACCTGTACAGAGATAATATTAATGTTATTGCAACAGACAGGCAGAGCCTCATTCTCTCTGCTTTGACTGAAAATGTCTGTTCATAGTAAAATTGTGCAGACACTGGCATTTTTGTGGGAGGTCTGAATGTGTGTAGGTCCAGCCACCAATGGGAGAAAGAAGTAAGATACAACTGCCAGATGGTTTCCTTTCTTTCTTTCTTTCTTTCTTTCTTTCTTTCTTTCTTTCTTTCTTTCTTTCTTTCTTTCTTTCTTTCTTTCTTTCTTTCTTTCTTTCTTTCTTTCTCTCTCTCTCTCTCTCTCTCTCTCTCTCTCTCTCTCTCTCTTTCTTTTTTTGGTGGCACTCAAAATGTGCTGGTGAGTCATAATCATCAAAATTATTTTCTTTGGCTGGCAAGATGGCTCAGCCGGTGATGGCACCTGCCACTAAGCCCAATGGCCAGAGACTAGTCCTCAGGACTCTCATGGTAGAAGGAAAGGGTGATTCTTACAAGCTGTCTCTGCCCTCCACTGTGGCATGTGCACCTGTACACACACACACAGGTCATAAATTTTAAACAATTATTTTCCCAGTTGATTTTTGTGAAGCTAGAGGAGGCTCCCCACTTTATTCTGGGTTCTGACCAGGGGTAACTTGGAATATTGGTGGATTTATTAAGAACTACTTAGCTTCCCAAATATCTACTTAACCTGGGTAGGTTGAGTGTTTAAGATTCTGAACATGGCTGCCAACTGGATTTAAATTTTTGGGAGATCTGATTTAGAGTTGATAGCATAAAGGTAGAAAATACTAGAAAGACGATTCTATTTAGAATACAGTTTGAGAATGAATCTACCACTAAGCTCAGGTTAAACCTTTATAAAATAGAAACACTGAAGTCTGTACTGATGCCTCTGAGTCGTAGGATGGTCTAAGGTAGAGTTTCTAAGCCATTTAGTACTGTGAGTCTAAGATTCATAGTTCCAGGGGGGAGGGGGCGACATGTAAAAATTCACCCATGGAGCTGGGGAGATGGCTCTGGGGCTGAGATGCTCTGCTTGTAAACGACCCCTTTCACCTGTCACTCCAGCTGCAAAGGCTCTAACACTCTCTCTGGCCTCTTGGGCACCTCCACTGATGTGACACACACACACATATAATTTAAAAAACAACAAGGTCTTTTTTAAATGATGTCCATTAATGGGCTGGAGGCTTTCATTGCTTGAGTTTCTTCAGATCATCTGAGCTATAACTGCCATGGTCTTGGTTTGTTTGTCAAACTAATTCTCTTCGTATTACTTTTTTCATGTTTATTACCCAAATAACTCAACCAAACCTTATTCAGATCAATAATAATAAATAATAATGATTAGGGGAAAATCTGGTCTAAATATTAGAAACTTACAAGTTGTTGGTGTTCGCACTGGCACCAGGGATCTCCACAGAAAACACCACACTTTGGGGCGGAGCAGGCGATGGTTCCGCTGAAGGCCTTCTTCACAGCATGCTTTCACTAGTCTTGCCGTTGGCATCCTAGACCCTCCTAACGAGGATGTGCATGCCCAGCAGGACCCTTCCACATGTTGCTGCATGTGTGAGCTCCCAGCTCTTCGGGGTCAATGCTTTCTTCTCCCTAGTTGGCTGCTGCAATGCTGTCAATCAGCAATAGTTCCCAAGTGTACCAAAACCTAATGAGAATGGTGTAGAAGTGAACAAGACTGCCTTGCTCATCTCCTTAAAGATCTGCACAGTCAGGCACTGTTGGTAGGGCAATTGCATGAGAAAGATCTCAGAAATGCCGTGACCAAACTCCATTCAGTATTCTCTAATTCTGTGCCCAGAAGATGTGATGAGTTTTCCCTAAGATGCAGGGACTATTAAGCAAAATGGAATTCATTCATCTGAACACACAGCTGCTGTCAAGTCCATATTCTCTGATACCCTCACCCATATCGGACCAGAAAAAGGCAGCACATGGGAACATTTCCAAAACAGAGAAGGGAGCTGGAAAAATGGCACAGTTATGGGTGGAGAGTGCATAATACACACTTTGCAGAGGACCTGGGTTTGGTTCCCAGAACTACACCAGGCAACTCACAACTACCTGTAACTCTGACTCCAGGAGAACATCCGACAGCCTGTTCTGTACTCCAGTGACACCTGTACTCACATGTGCACACACATACATGCACACACACACACACACACACATACACACACAAACACAGACAAACACATATGCACATATATACACACACATGCACACAATTTTAAAAATAACTTTTAAACGTCTTCAAAGCCAAGGGAGGTTCAAGTATGCCTCGTAGGAGGTCAAGGCTGACTGTACGTATACCAAAGTATCTTTCAGTATTTATTTCTATGCTATCACTCTCTCTCGTAGGGAAGGAGCATGCATTTTAGCGGAAGATCAGCAAAACCAGTAAGTAAGAGTGTGTCTGTAACTATGCTCATTAATTAGTAATAGTGACTAAATAGCCATGACACTAAATAATCATGAATGTGAAAATGTGATAGAATAGAAGAAGTTAAGTACTAATCATGTAAGAACTCCAGTGGAAAGCATACGCTGTGAGAGACACTGTTCTGAGCTGTGTCCTAACTGTCTTCCTGCGTTCGTATCCTGATCTGCTTCACTGCTGAGAAACCTGGGAATAACTGAAGAGAAATGTGAATTATTAAAGCCCCAGTGATGCTGCCCCACATCTCAGGCGCTGAAGTTGAAATGCACAGACTTCCCAGTTAGCAGCTGCCCATGCGACATGGACAAACCACATGGCTTCCTGAGACTCAGACTTTTGTCCTCCTCTGAGACCGAGACTTAGAAGTGGTGATGACAGGCAGCATACATCTGTACAAACTCTAAGCCTCCCGAAATGGTCTGCTTGGATTAAATAGGAAATCATCTTGTTATGTCTCAGTTTCTTGGTTTTTGCCCTGGTACTGGGCACTGAATCCAGAGCCTGACCTTGCTGGGAAGCTCCACTACTGAGCTACCTCCAAAGTTTATTGACTTTCAATTTTGAGAGAGGGTCTCACTAAGTTCCCCTGGCTGACTTAGAACTCATGCCATAGCTCAGGCAGGCCTTGACCTCCTGATCTTCCTTCCTCAGCCCCCAAGGGCTGGGGTCACAACAATGCCATCTTTTGTTAAAGGTGAGGCTCTTCCCCAGCACTTTCTCTGCTGAAATGAGCAGTGATGACCCTGTACCCCATCCATCTCCATGGGTGGATTTGTCACTAACTGTTAGAAAAATAACTTCAGTCCCACTTCAGTTTTGATAAAAGGCTATGAAACAAACAACCAAAAAGGAAAAATTAAAACTGTGGATATGCAGCATTGCTCTGAGAGGGGCCATATATTCAGATGCCGAATGCCCGGAGAACTTGAGCAGCAGTGAGGCGCTTTTGGAGGCAATTGCTAGGCACAGTATCTGGAGCAAGCAGCTATCTAATGTGAAATTCTTTTCATCTTTCCTCCACTCTCTGTGAAAACCAGGAGGGTTTCTGAGAGGCACAGCCATTCTCAATCTTTACAGCGAGGCAGCTTTCTTCCTGGTTGAGCTCATGAGAGGCAGAGCAATTTCGTGCTAAACAGCCTCACAAGATGACAGGAAGGAAGTGAGGTTGTAGTTGGAAATCCATATGCAAACCGTCCCTTGGAAGGCTGCTTTTCACTGTCTTGTACAAAGTTAATGGAAACCAAGGAGCTACCATTCCAGAATCTTCGTCTCCTTTAATCCTTAATAACGAAATAAAAATGGGCAGCCTGTATCCTGGAGCAGCTCTAGCCAGCAGACCTCTAGGAAACAAGGCTCCCTACAGACTCTCCCTTGATCTTAAAGCTCAACTTGAAACATTTATATGCACAGAGCACCTGGCCAGGAGATGTGAGAAGGGCCTTTTTTCCCCTCCACCTTGGCTCTATTTCTCTCTTTAATAATAAATTCTCAGTTTTCTTTCTTCCCTTCTTAGAAATTGATTCTATTCTAAGTAGTGTTTTTTGTTCTTTCTTAATAGTTTAAGGAAAGCAAGAAAAACTTGAAAACCCCCCATTAGCACCCGTCAGGGGCCCCGCCTGCCCTCTGGTATCATCTTTGCTTTTCCAAAGATGAAGCAGAGAGTCAAGTCAGGGTTGGTTAATTGTAATCAGGCTGAGGACTTCCTTTGTTTGAATTCAAAAGGTTCCGGGTAACCTATTAGGCAATTTAGTGTCAACTGGCTGCCCCAACTTTCTCTCACACTCCTGCTGCGTGAAGAAGCATGAGCTCACAAACGTGTTCTGACTGCACCTGTTTAGACGCGCAGGCGTGCACATACTGTCGGGTTAAACAAAGGAGGAAGGCTGGAGTTGGTCCCGGATGTCGTCATCATCTGGGTCGTGTCCTCAACAGAGTTATAATGCACAAGAGAGTGTTTGTGCCAAACCCCAGACAGACAGACACCTTACATCTATTTTCCAACAAATATGTTTAAAGAAGGAAGTACAATTTCTAAATATCATTGTGAGGTGTTCTTTCTTCCATCTTTTCTTTCCTCCTTCCCTGGCTTCACCACATCAGATTTTAAGGAGTCGAGCTTCAAGACCACAGTACATGATAAAGTCGATCGCTGCTGTTAGAACAAAGGGGTGACATGGGACAATGAAGAAGGAAGGAGACTTCCTAAACTCCACAAATGCCAACTGCTGCTCTGTAACTGTGGCAAGATGCGAGGTGACCACTGTCCTAGGTACCCCCCACACACACCAGTGTGGCTCCCAGGTGCCCCACTTACCTCCTTTTCTCTCTCTAATCTGCCCTCTCTAACCTCGTTCTCCATGACCAAGTGCTACTTGCACACTGCCAACAGATGAAAGGCAAGCATGGTCTTGCTCACGGTAGTTAGGACTTCCCACTGCACTTAGGATAAAGGGCCAATTCCTTACCGCAGCATGTACTTTCATAGCTAGACACTCCACAGCTTTCAGTCTCTGGCTATCTCAGCCTCCCTTCCACCCTAGGCCTTCCCTGTACCACTCTATCAGGACGCTCTCTGCCCCCACTCTGGGTCAGACTCCTCAGACTGCAGGAGATGCCTGTAGCTTCACACTGTGCTTCCCAGTCCTGGTTCCTCCGACACTCTGGTAGGTACTTAGCAGCTTGCTTCGGCTGTTTTATCATGCACGTCCTAGGCTTGGAGTCAGGTCTCCCATGCTTTGGCTTTTTCCCCCTGGGGCCTAACAGAGCACCATTGCTAATATGCTGTTGTTTGTGTCGTGAGGAGATAAGTGTAACAGTCTGGGTGGGTGCAACTCAGGAAGAGACTGCTTGCCTAGCACCTGGGATTCCAGCACCAGAAATAAACAGTAATACTTTTCAGGTAATAACAATTGATGGCATCTATTAAGTGTTCATGAGCAAGATGATCGATCCTCAGTGTTCTGCCTCTACTGTCCCCCCTTACTCCTCATGGTGAAGCAAGCCATGAGGCAGTTCATCATCATTTCTTCTTCACAGATGAGGTATTCAAGGCTTTGGTGGGTGGATGCATGGATACCAGCCTCGTCCTTTAAGAATTGAAAATTTGCTCTCTACCTAGCGGCCTGTGCTGCCTTCCTCATGGCAAATGAGACCTCCCAGGAGCACGTGTGACAGAAGAATTCAACTCCCAAATCTCATGGCATCTGGAAGAAGCAATTGGTGGGGTGGGGGTGGGGCCTGTAATTAAGTATTTTCGTCCTGTGCAGCATTTCCGATCTATCAGCAGTGGCCTAACTTGAGGTTGGTAGTCTGAGTTAGAGAGATTTCCCATTTCAGAGCCTCTTGCTGCATCCCTCCGTTAGAAGCAATGGCATCCATGTACGTACATCCTCCAGCTCTGGTGCGGGGTTGGCCATGCAAATCAAACCCAGCAAATATCCACACTGTCACTTCACAATTATTTCCCCCTGAGAGGAGACGGGAAGAGGAGAGACAAGGTGACCCATCCCAACAGAAAAGGACAAGGGCAGGTGAGCAGGGCATGGCCTTTGCCAGCATGGTCTTATGGTGGCGCTATGGAAAGCCATACCCAACTGCATGCAGCCTCTGCTCCCACAGGCCTGTGGGCTCAGTGTCTCTGGAGTCCTTTCTGCTCTAAAGGATCTAAGGTCTTTGCCCACTCATACTGGGCAGTACCATTTTCTCACATCCTGACAAAGAAGTAGTCAAGCATGGTGGTTCTGTCTGCCTCCTCCTTTTGGTCTGTGTACCAAAGAGGTGGACAGCCCTGGGATGAACACACACAAACCACATATACACTCACAATCACTCACACACACACACTCACATATACAGTTTCTTTCTCTCTTTCACACACACACACACACACACACACACACACACATGCTCACATACACACATTCTCTCTCTCTCTCTCTCTCTCTCTCTCTCTCTCTCTCTCTCTCTC
>CABHPQ010164633.1:0-12711 GCA_902168405.1 Peromyscus aztecus | reverse complement strand
AGATAGATAGATAGATAGATAGATAGATAGATAGATAGATAGATAGATGATAGATAGATAGATAGATAGATAGATAGATAGATAGATAGATAGATAGATGGAAGATTTCTATAGCAAACCTGGGTCATGTACAGACTGACATCTGGTAATAGTTGCACCAAGGTTGGGTAAGAGGTAATTTCTGCAAAGAAAACTGTGTTTTCTTAAAATGCAAAACACGGTTGAGATGCCGAACTGGGCTAGCACTCACAGAAGTTCTGAGGATCTTTCTAAGAGAGGGCCTCAGGGAATTCACACAATACATTTCTGCTGCAGATATCTGTATGCTGTGAATGTATTGCTCTGATTGGTTAATAAATAAAGTGCTGATTGGCCAGTAGCCAGGCAGGAAGTATAGGTGGGACAAAGAGAGAGGAGAATGCTGGGAACAGGAGGACTGAGGCAGGAGAATCTGCCAGCCACTGCCACGATGAGAAGCAAGATGTGAAGGCAGAACTGGGAAAAGGTACCAAGCCACATGGCTAAATATAAATAAGAATTATGGGTTTCTTTAAGTGCAAGATCTAGCTAACAAGAAGCCTGAGCCATTAGGCCAAACAGTTTAAATAATATAAGGATCTGTGTGTTTATTTGGGTCTGAGTGACTGCGGGCCTGGGTGGGACTGTAGATAACTCCAGCTATACATTTCATGGAAAGCAAGGGCACACACTCCCTGTGGATGCTCTTCTGTTCCCTTCCCCCCTCATCCACTAGTGCTTCCTGGCCCCTACCACCAGCAGCACACATCAAATCTACTTTTTTTACTGATGTAAAAAAGAAAACAAGTACTATCTGTTGGTTCTTAAATAATTTTTTTCATATTATAAAGCTTACATACAGGGCTGGTGAGATGGCTCAGAGGTTAAAGGTTCTTGCCAGCAAGCCTGATGACCTGTGTTCAATCCCCAGGATCAAGCTATCTTTACACACACACACACACACACACACACACACACACACACACACACACACGCACGCACCACTGGTACACTACACAATTTGCATACATACAAATTAAGTAATTAATTAATGTAATAATAAGTAAAATTTACATACATATGGCCAATATAGAAAAATTTGGAAGTGAAGAAAATAACAAAGAAAACCATTAAAATCCAATAGAACTGGGAGGGTGGAGAGATGCCTCAGTGGTTAAGAATGCTCAATGCTCTTCCAGAGGATTTGAGTTCGATTCCCAGTACCCCTATCTGAAAGCTTACCTTTAACCCCAGTTCCAGAAAGGTCATATGCCTCTAAGCCTCAGTGGACACTGTCATTCACACACAAACTCACTCACATACACATAATTTAAAATAACAAGTCTTTTAAAAATCAGTTAATAACTGTATCATAGAGGTAGATTTCCTTTAAAGATTTTGTTATAGTTCCCACCAGGCTTAGTGTGGAAATCATAGTTTTGTCTGTACATCTGTATCATAATACATAGAAACATCAGTTTATGTAGATAAAATTACATAATTTGGACCAGGAGGCTACTCATATTTTTAGAGCCTTTTTCTTCGTTTTGCATTGTTTTTTCAGTGAACACTTTCTCATCATTTTTGCAAGTTCATAATTCTTTATTATTTTTCTTATGTGTTATGCACATGTATATGCAATCGGTATTGAATAGTCATGTAGAATAGCATAGACAAAAACAAGTCTGTGACCCACAGGCACCCTGAAGAAACATGTCACAAGGAACAGTGGCTAGACCAGTCTGAACTTGCCAGTAAGCAGGAGAAAACAGGAGGCAGGGGAGTGAGATGACAGAGCGGGGGTCACGGGAGCCCCCCACCTCCGCTATTCCCGTGGGGGGGGGGAACACCACCAGGTCTTGGCCTCCATTCAGCTTGTATCTGGGGCCTTTGCCACTTTCTGGCCTCAGGTTCCCACCCCACCCCAAACTGCTGTATTTCCGGTGCCTCTAGATCCTTCCAAAACCCAACAAGGATCTATTTATAACTGTGGGAGCTCAGCTGGGTTCAGTGCGGCACGAAACCCCCTCTGGTGGGAAAGTCTGTCAGATGGGTGGTTTCTGCCGGAGGGCAAGGGGAAGCTGGGGAGCCGGGAGAGCCAGTGTCCCTGAGGGGCCGTGGTTAGGAGGAGATTACAGTTTCCCTCACAGCTCACTGCTCAGGCCTGTGACCCAATCAACAGTGTAGCAAATGTGTGGACAGGTATGGATCACAGGCTAGGGGCTGTGGGGGTGGGGCTCAGTGGCTCCGCGACCATAGGGATATTTTTATTTTCAGTATATTTTCTACCTTTTAATTTATGCTACTAACCCATGACAAGTGGGAATGTGGGAAGCAGAGGGCACTTTCTTCAAAAGCTACTTTCATGAAATTAGTTCAGAGTGGCTTTTTAAAAATTATCCCCATAAATATTAAGTGAACAAACATTAATTTGGTTGTACCAACAAGAGAAAACTTAAGTTTAATACAAGTTTCAACTTGCTAGATGCTAGACTAAAAGAATTTCATGGTGTCGTCCCACTGGAAATTTTCCCTTTGGAGAAATTGTGTTTGTTTGAAACTGAGTTTCACCTCTTATCCCAGACTGTCCTGGAACTCACTATGCATTCATGGAGATCCCTGCCTCAGCTTCTGGGTGCTGGGATTATAGGTATGAGCCACCACACCTACCATGTGCTATTTTTGTTGACTAACAGAACAAGCAGTGAGGCCCAGTGTGCACCTGGCTGGCATGGTAAGCCGCTGTGACGTACATGTCAAAGTCAACACCATGCCTTCCTCATGTGAGAGATCCTAGGATTCAGCTCCTGGCTAATGATGGCATAGAGGGACACAAATGTATTCGTACTACAATCATAAGAAATAAAGATTATCACTTCTCCCTTTCCAACGTGTTTTTCTCACAAGTCTCCACCTGCTGGGTAAGAAGAGGAAATTATTTTAATTGGTGGTGTCTGAGACAATAACGAAAAACCCCTTCAGTCAGGTGCTAATCTCTGTAGGTCACTGTCACCACAGATGACCTCTAGTTTAATGAGCTAAAGTGTGGCTTATGTGGTCATATGGTGGCGTAGGGGTCTGGAGGTGTCCTCCTGGGTGACAGTAACAGTTCAGGCTGAATGGATACACTGGTGTGATGACTGTATCTCCACGTGTTTTCCAGGCTCCTCCGTGGGGTTCCTAGAATTCCCTCTGGGTTGCTGTGTGGTCATGCTGCTGCAGGCTCTCAGAACTGAGCCTCCTTGTCCATGTGCCCTTGCTCCCAACTATAAATTTAGCTACAAGAGGCCCTCTCCTTTCCCATTCATTGCCCTGACCCTTCTGCTACCTTGGATGTCTTTGGGGGCTCTTTTTGAGACCCATTCATATCCAAATCAAGCTAAAAATACTCCAAGCCTGTTCCTCCTTCTACTTGATCCTGCCATCCCCTACGGATGTTTGTCATTGTGTTGTCAAGTGGACAAATGATGCTTATCCTCAGACCCTGTATCCTGTCTTCTCTTGGTACCTCATGTGAAAAAAAAATGAAAGATGGGACTTGGGGATCTCACACAGCCTCTCCATTGATCTACCCTCCCACCACTTTGCTGGTGGTGAAAGGCTGGGTGAGGACTGCTCCAGGCATGGTTGGTGTGGCTCCGGTGAACTCTGCAAGCTGTCAGTTCCACCTCTTAAAATCCCAGAGAAGCCTGGTGACTCCTCAGTCTTGCTTTCCATAGCCAACTTTCCAAAGCTTGGGTTTGTAGGAATATCAGAAAATTAATGTGGAGTTTCAGTGCCTCTAGACATCGGCTCCTGCAGAGGATGGCGCCACTTCGGAGGAAACATTTTGGAAAGTTACAGAGTTATTTTTGGTTGGTACCAAGGTTGGGAGGGATTACTGGCATTTAGGGGATGGATATCAAGGAAGATCAACATGTTGTAATGAGAGGGAAATAATTTCTTCTGAAGTTTACATAGGTTAAAAAAAATATGGTACTAATTCTGAATTTAGAATCTAATTCTAGCAAAGTAGTTTTGTATGATTTAAATATAAACTCTGCATTTGGCTTGCATAAACCAATATAAAATTCCCAATGAAGGAGTTACTAAATAAGCACAGAAGGTCACTGTCTTGTTTAAAGATCTCTTCCTAAAGGTCGTCAAGACCAGAGTTTGTTTGCTGCATCTGACTCAGAGCTGAGCCAGTCTCTTTGGTGAGTTGCCACATTCAAAGCAATCCAGTAGAACAGGGATCCACCAATGCCAGCCCACGACAGGGCACATAGGTGCTGCCTTTGGGTGTTGCTGGAGTTAGTCCTACACACATACAATTGCACTCAAAGTTAATACCTTCTTTGTATTAACAATTAGAATGCAGTATTACTTTTAAAATAGTGTTGAATCTAGCTGGTATTAACTCTAAATTTTATTTATATCTAATTTCAACTCTACGTTCATAGATGAGGGATAAATTAAAAACTATTTTGAAGCAGGCAGGAGGATGAGGAAGAGTGTGGTCAAAGACATCTGGAGTAAGTCTGAGACACCTTCTGAGATGGTAGAGTTCAACTGTTAAATAAGTATGTACATTGATGCATTCGTTAAATAGTTTAATTTAGCCATTTCCCCAGTGTCTGCACATATCAAACCATGGCATGATAGAACATATCCATGTACAACTTTTACTGTGGGTAAAAACTCCTGTCATATGGTGAGGGTTAGCAAAGACAAGCCCGTGAGTCACTGCTCAGAACAGTCTTCTCTTTCCCCACCAAGCTGGAGCTCTGCCTACCTATGGGCTGGTGCTAAGTCACCCGGACATGCTACGTTTCCCAGCTGGGCTGGGTAATCATTTTTGTCAACTTGGCTGGATTGAGGGATCCATATTGGTAGAGCGCACTGTTGGATGTGTCTGGGATGGTGTCTCTTCTCGGTTTACATTTGATGGGCTGTAGGGCACATGCAGGGATATACAGATCTTTAACCCCACGATGGTTATTCTATGGAGGAGGGCTTGCAGGAGCTTGTACATAAGAAACCTAAGTTCTAGAGACTGTCCCCAACAGGTTAGAATTTGAGTGTGGCATCTTCATGTCACTCCACTGGTGGGAAAGCCAGATGGGTGGGGAAAGACCCTGGTGAATGAAATGGGCACATTATCACAGCTGCTCCATGGGCAAAAGGGGGAACTTTACTTCAAACTGCCAAGGCTGTCTCTGGAAAAGTAGAAAGAAGTGACTGGAGAGTGGGGCTCCTTAGTTAAGGGACCAGGTACCTAGGAGGTAGGGAGTCTGGGAGCTGGGTGGGACCTTAGGCTAGCACGGGCCTTGATACACTAATAGGCAACACAAGCCTATTAGCATATTTTAATGGAGCCAGAGATAAGGAGAAAGGCTCCTAAAAGGAGCAAGCAGGAACTTTCTTCTCTAGCCCCTGAGGGAATGCTGGTACCATCTAGCAGGCACAGATGAAGAAAAAGCAGAGAAAGATCTTGGTTCTTTCACTCAAATGCTTTCTTCCAAAGGAGATGGGCTTTACCTCCAGTCACGTCACCTGTGGACATCCAAGTTCAGCCTCTCCTGCCTTCAAACACACACTTACACCAGAGGCCCCAGAGGGCCTCTCAGGCCTTTAGTCAGGACCCCGGCACCGGCTTCTCTCCTCCTCAGGCTTCAGTGTCTGGGACTGAACAATTCCTAGTTTTCCTGGTTCTCAGCCTACGGAGAGCCAGTGTGGAACCATTCGTTTGCAGCGGCTATATGAGGGCATCGAAGGAGCTCCCTCTCAGCACTGTGTGGTCTATTGGTTCTGCTGATTTAGTGAGCTGCACAAAACCAACTCTTCCGTAGCGGATGGAGCTGAAGCCTAGAGAATCTGGTTCACCACTTAGTGGAAAAAAAAAAAACGGGATTCAAGTTAAGTCCGCCGACTGCCAGGTTCCGTCTCCTGACTATTCCGTGCATTTCACTGCTGTAACCGACATGAGAAAAGTCACCTTTTGTAAACTTTACTTCTGACCAAACTTCTGTTTGCATAGTTTAATAATCAGATAATGTGACATACTCATCGGTGGTTAAGAAGAGCTGTGAGCACACACATCTTATCTGAATGTGCCCATTCACTCAGCCGATTACACACTCGTATCTAGCTGCTTTATTTAGGCCCTACCTGTGATTCAAAACTTCTCCAATGTTTCATGTGTGGAAAATACTGGCCCTTAAAATATGGATTATTGGCTAATCATATTTTTAAATTTTTTTAAAAAAATTTATGTGTCTGAGTGTTTTGTGCACATGTGTGTCTATGCACCACATGCATGCCTGGTACCCTCAGAGGCCAGAAGAGGGTGTCAGATTCTTGGGAACTGGAGATACAGATGGTTGTGAGCTACCATGTGGGTGATGGGAATTGAACACAGGTCCTCTGCAAGAGCAGTAAGTGCTGTTTACCACTGAGCCATCTCTCCAGTCCCATAACATGTATACTAATTCTCTGAAGCCTTTCAGGCATTTTAACATCAGTCCTTTACGGAAAACTGTCCTCCTCTATAAAACACGAGTTCATTTCCATCCAAACCATCACCCAAGGGTGGGGTCTGGTGACACAGCATCTGAAAGGAGCCAGAAGCTTACCCAGGGTCAGGGAAGGGTATTCCTCAGAAGTCGTCATGCAGTGAGGTCCACAGAGAGCTGACAAAATCAGGACTCCGCTGAGTGCCTGCTACACGCCGGGTCTTCCTGGGACTCTCAGTGACAATGAGTTACAGAATGTACATGCGGGTGCCTGAGCCCAGCACATCCTATCATGCTAAGCCTCTAGTGTGAGGCACACGCAGGAATCTTCAGGCTCGGCAGGGCTGTCACGTCAAAGAGGACCGGGAGTGGGGCAGGTGCCGTCATCGAAGCCTCTAGCTCCTACCTTCGTCTAGCCTGGGATGTCTAGCTCCCGGGACTGTTCTCAGTGGTCTCCAGCAGACTGGAATTGGAGTGTGATGGTGCTCCTGTCACTCAGCTGCCGGGAATGCTTCTTGGGAAATCTGATAGAGACAGGAAATCTTGAGAACACATTTTAATAACATACAAATGACATGGTGGGGGACTTCCTGGAATGTTTTCCCACTTCCCCATCCTGTTCTCAGACCGTTTTCCAGTTTGCGGTTAAATTGTTCCCATGTCCAAGAAAGTCATGCCGTGGGATCTTTCACCGAGGGTGTGTCTGCTTTCCGCTCTCATCACCTTCTTTAACTTCATCAACTTCTTCCTCAGACAGATCTGAGAAAGCAAACTTGAAAATAATAGAGATAAATAAAAAAAGCATCAGCCACTGGGTGTCACTGACTTACCACTGGATTCTGCCTCGTCCCACATCCCAGAGCAGGAGAAAAACTGGCCTGCTTGGCGTAAATGCTTGGAAAGCCCTAGGTGCTATAGATACACACGGATGCGTTTAAGGCGTTTTAAAAGTCACCTTGGTGGCCCTGAGATAAATTATTCAGAACTCTAAACAAAAACGCTCCCATTTCAGAGATGGATCCATTATCTCTGGGTAGGCTAACGAATGGGGTGAGGGGGCAGAGCACACTCCTGGACCCACTTTTTAAACTAAGATCTTTAAGGTCTGGTTTTTATTTCAAGATAACTCTCAAAATTCAGGAGCACACCCTCCAATTTTATATCTAAGGAGAGGAGAAGAAAATATTGCATTTCAAACAAAACCTGGGCATTTAGAATTCAGCTTGCCTTTCAAGCTCTTAAAACATGCGGTTATGAGCTTGGTGCTATGGTTATTTATTTGTGTCTTATTTGCTGTCCTGGTTAGATTTCTCTATTGCCCTGATGAAACACTGCCAAACACAACTTAGGGAGGAAAGGGTTGATTTTTCATCTCCCAACTCCCAGGTCACAGTCCATCGCTGAGGGAAGTCAGGGCAGGCCCCGGAGGCAGAACTGAAGCAGAGGCCATGGAGGAGAGCTGCTTCCTGTCTTCCTCCCCATGGCTTCCTCATCCACCCCAGGACCACCTGCCCACAGTGGATCGGACATTCCCACATCACTCATTAATCATGGCAAGGTCCCACGGACTTGATCATGGGCCAGTTTGGTGGAGTTCCTCAACAGAGGCTTCCTCTCCGCAGATGACTCAAGTTTATGCCAAATTGACAAAACCAACCAGCCCATTTGCCTAAAACAATCACCACAGTATCACACTTAATCCTTACACCCAAGCAAAAAGTCCCTTGTGGTTATCCCAGAGTGAAAGCATGGCATCAGAGAGGGTAGACACTTGTATAATGTTACAAGTCAGCAAGATGAACACAGTTTGTATTTAAATCCGTATTTTGGTTCCTGGAGCCAGATTCCTTCTGCATCTCTATGAAAATACTATCTTCATTTTAAAAATTTTATTTCAGGATTTCATGCATTATTTGCAACATTTTCACCCCTTCCTCTTACCATCTAACTTCTTCCATGTCCTCCCAATCATCCCAGATCCTCTAGAATTCATGGCCTCTTCATCTGTGATTATATTTGCTGTATATAATATACCATATATAATCTACTCTGATGGTGCATATTTTATATGCACACACATATGTTACATTGTCTTCGTTAGGCTTTCCATTGCTGTGAAGAGACACCATGATGAGAACAACTCTTATAAGGAAAACATTTAATTGTGGTGGCTGGCTTACAGTTTTAGAGGTTTGGTCCATTATCATCATGGTGGGGAGCGTGGTGGCACCAGGCAGACAGGGTGCTGGCTATATCTTCATCTTTCAGGCAACAGGAAGTAGACTGTGACACTGGGAGGTATCTTGAGCATGGGAAACCTCAAAGTCCACCCCCACAGTGATACACTTCCTCCAACATGGCCAAACCTACTCCAATAAAGCCACACCTAATAGTGCCATTCCCTGTGAGCTTTTGGGGGCCATTTACATTCAAACTGCCACATAGATATTCCTTTAAAAACCACTTAGTGTTATACCAAGCCCTTGGTTAACTAAAATGAGAGGTAAGAGAAATTATTACGATCTACATCCATCAGGGAAATCAGTCTCACTAGTTTATGAAGAATCAGTCAGACTGTGAAAGCTGTACGTAACTCACTGTTTACTTACTGGTTCTGTTGTGCGTCATCCAGCAGCCCCAGTGCTAACATCTGTAGAGGAGACATGTTCTTCTTCCCTTGTGTCAGTCAGGGCTTCGTACTGACGGGAGAGTGTGGATCACAGTTCTTAAAGCTAACGCACGGAATCCTAAGTCATAAAATGGGGATGAGGAAGAGGGGGAGCAGAGTATGAAGTAGAAATATGCCAGATAATGGAAGGTGCTGATGACCTCAGTCAATATTTCTCAAGAGTTGGGAAGAAAGCATGGTTTTTAATTCCCCCACACTGTCTTCTGTCAATGTCCACAAGTGACGGGGGAGTTGCTAGTTTCACGAATTCAAAGGAGTAAATCAGTGTGCCTTTCCTGACAGGATCTCAGGAGTCTACTTTCTGCCAGAATTCCCTGGTCTGAGGACCCCTGGCTGCCAATTACAACCTTGTCTGTAATGCTTGAAAATGGTTTTTCCACAGGTGGGCTTTCTTTGAATGATGGCCTGAAGAGATACAGAACCAAGGCCTGTTTACCTTGGTTGCTGGGAGGTCTGTTCCTGGCAAGTTCACTCACCAAGAGACTCCACCAACTTCCTCATTACACTTCAGGAATCCTCTGCAGCTTGATTAGGCAATGGTGGGTGTGCTGCCTTCTCCAACAATCCGCCTCCTGGATGCTCAGGGACAACCTCAGCTTCCGGTCCTTACGTGACACTTGAGGTTCTGTCTCCATAGCCTGCTCTGTTCCTCTGTCTTTTCACCCATGCTCTGTCTGTTCCTGGTTGCATGTCTGCAATCCAGACTGTGTCTCTCAAGCTTTCGGGGTGCCTGTTCTAGAGGTGAGAGCGTTTCCTTGGCAGCTACCACTGACCTTGGCTGAGAACAAACAGTGGGGTATGGACGAGTGCTTTGTTTGAGAGAGAGAGACAGAAAAAAATCCCACCAATCACACCTCTTTTGCTTCAGTTCTCTGTTGCATTGGGATAGAATCAATCTATTCTCATCCCCTTTCTTCCACCCGGTTACGCAGAGGTGTTGCTGTGCATCGGATATAGCCCAATAAATCTAGAAAAACGGATTGAATGCAGAAGAGTTGAATCTTGGTTTTTTATTTTCCTAGATAATCTCATTTGTTGAGGCAATCAGCGTATGGTCTCTCACCCTACAAAGGAAAGTTTAGGAATGTCCCACATGGAATGCTTTAAGTGACCTCTACCTTTGGGCTTAGTGTCTTTGAATCTTGCATTTTCTAAGCATGGCGACTCACCTCTGTCTACAGTGGACATGCTTCAGCTCTCATATCTATAATAAACTTTATCCTCCACCACACCCGGGAGCAGTCATGTCCTTTTATTTCTTTTTTCATTCACTCACTATTTCATATTTTGAAAATAAAGCAGGTTCAAAAACTATCTTTCTACTCATTTCATGAAAATGTAATATTTTTCCTCTCATATTTGACAAATCCTTAACACATGGGCTCTTCTGATACTTTCAGTATAATTGCTTGGATATTTTCATCAAAACATGCCTTAAAATCTTGCATGAAATTCAAGTTCCTCCTCAATGACAATTTTTAAAACCAAGATGGAAGGTACGTACTATGCTGCTACATGCATTGCTTTGGGATTGATCTAACTGGAATGACAGGGAATGAAGAAACCACAGACACACACACAGAAAAGTTGGGATAGGTGGGTTATGTGCTCTCGTGGAGACTTACCAGCAACAGCCCAGAAACCCAGCACCTTTATTATATAATATACAGCATGAACAAGGAGGAGGCAGGCTAGTCGGTTTTTGGAGATCTGAAAGGAGGAGCGGTATCAGGATGCAGACACCCAGGAGGAGGAAGTAGGTTGATAGTTTCTGCACACTCTGTCAACATCCAGGACAAGGGAGTTGCGGTTGCTACTGTCAGGGTTTCTGCACTGGAAGAGTATCTTGGTGGATCAGGGCCAAGGAATGCCACAGAGATCACACCATGCAACGGATCTCACGCAAGAGATTCATTGGGGGTGGGATGGGGAGTGGAAGGCCGATTCTGAGAGAGAACAAGAGAGAGACAGAGAGCGGGCCATGATGGGGGGGACTTTCTAAAGGGTATGCCAGTCACATTCGGCAGCTGGTGATGACGTAACTGCTGGCACGGAGTTGCTGAAGGCAGGCTGGGGTGGGGAACCTGGTTCCTAACAGATACTTTCTGCACACACATTTTAGCTGAACATCAATGGCGCATCAGCATCTGTACTCAGACCAGGGGCAGTCTTTCATTCCACAGAGCTTGACCTGGGGAAGGCCTAGTCATTCCCATGGTTCCTAGACATTGAGGTGCTTCCCATGGTGACACTCATGTCCCTAACACACACTCACTCACTACTTTATCCATTCTCCACAGTTGATATGTAAACTTGATCTTAAACACAGATGTTTAGGGGTGTGGACAGGATTGATGGCATTCTGTGACACATAACCACTAAATCGTCTGAATAAATGCATTGAGTCTCTCCTCTCTTTACCTCTGGCCTTGTTCTGATTTCCAGACTCCTGGCCCCATTCAGGCTCCCGCTATCTCCACCTTCCACAGGTGCAGGGATACTGTCCCAGCCCCGTGAAGATGCTCTATGCTACATCACTCTTCATCCAGCATGCCTGCACCAAGTGGCCAGTGTATGCCAGGCACTGATCTCAGAGAGCGTTTGACAGCCACCCTTCACCATCTTCCATCTCAGCTACAAAGAGCATGACTAGTTAAGGATCTGTCCCAAGTCCATAGTAAGAAAGAACAGGAGCAGAATTCCTGGGAAAACGGAAGCTCTGAACTGAATAGGACATCACCTACTGAATGAAAACGTGGAATGAAATGAGGACATGACTGTTTCCAAGGCGTAGGTTGAGGAGAAGACTTATTGCAGATATGAGGGAGAAAATAACCAGAGGCGTCTGGAAGGGTCCAGACTGAACCGGACCATGGGAGTGGGAGGTGGAGTGAGGAGAGAGAGAGGAACCAGGAGGCAGGAGGTCAGGAGAGAGCTAGGAGCCCAAAAGGACAGCATAAACATGGCTGGGTTATAAAGGGAAGAGAAGCTGGGGGAAGCGGCCTAGCCCAGTCACTGGGATGGAGAGTTTAGGATATGGGGTGGGGTATGCCAGCTAGAACGTTCTTGGAAAAAGTAGTTGCTGAGAACCTGGGCCTAGCAACCGCTTTGATATGTTAAATAGGCACCTCTGTGATGTCAGGAGCCATTGACACAAGCTATTGTGGGCCAGGATGCAAATACAGCTTATAACAATTGATAATTCAGACGTAAGTCCACCAGAGGAATGATTCTCAGATGGTGTACCCTGGCAAACAAGGCTTGCAGGCCACTGACTCTGAATACTGTTGCTCCCATCTGTAATTTCTTGTGCAAAAACAGCTATGATATCTCCCCACTACCATGTATTTTCATGTAATGTGTACATGTAATCTCATGATTGCATCTCAATCTTATGGGCACACATACATCCGTGGATGGTCAGGAAGATGCCTTCTCATTAGCTGTACAATTTTGACATGTAGAAAATATACTAGGATATGCTTCATAACTAGATCTATTGTCCCATGG
>CABHPQ010164632.1:0-46050 GCA_902168405.1 Peromyscus aztecus | reverse complement strand
CCAGGTCTTTATGATTTTGCTGTAAGTACCTTACCAAAGGAGACCTATCCTTAGGGCTTCTGTTCTTTTTATTTTTATTTATTTAATCATAGTCACCCTAGGATTTATGTATGCACAACCTTCTTGTTTGAAAAATAAATAAAAATCACATGTACAAGTTTTCATTGAACTTTTTTTCCAGAGAATTCTAACTAATATAAGTTACAGCTGCATCCAAATCCAGAAACTTGACTTCAGAGTCTGTGCTCTGATTCACCATAAATACAATTCTGTCCTTTGATAAAGAATTGAATTTCAACACTTTTTTTTTTAATTTTCAGAGGAATTTGTGACTAAATCATAATGCTATTTATTGACGTAAAGAGACATCTTGGCCACTCAAATGTAAATTCGTTAGTCAAGCTGTCGCTGATAGAACAAGGGCCTTGCCACATCTCAGGACTAGTTGATGAAATCATCTGTGGTCACCTAAGTAGGTTTCCTCTTACATGTTTGTAAATGCTCCAATTGCTTATTCCTTTGTTTTGGCCATTAAGGATATTATTTTCAATACACCATATGCTCAAAAGGATAAAAAGACTCAAGATTCTGGACAAAAAAAAAACATGGAAAATGATCAAAATCTAAGAGAAGGTTTAAGTTTGGGAACTCATTGCAGGATTAATTAAAATACAGATGTTTAAATTGGGCCTAGATTTCTTAATGCCCAAGAAAAATGTAAAGGAGAATTAGTTTTGTGATTCACATGATTTGAAAACCTATCATTTCCTCATAGGGAACCATATATTTGGTACAAAAACAGTGATAGATATTTAATATGGATATGGGGTAACATGAATGTAATCACAATGCTATGACTGAATCATGTTGCTTCTCAATCTCAAGCTTACATGCTAAGGCTCTAACCTACAGTGTCTGAATCTACACCTGTATTTGAGGATACATTCTTTAAACAGGTAATTGAAATAAAACAGACAAATGATTGGGATATGATTGAATGTGATTAATGTCCTTTAAAGAAGACAGATCAGAACGATGACATGCTCGGTGTAAAAGACAGAGGAACTGTGGACACATAACAAGGTACTTTGTTATTTGTGGACCAAGAGAAGAGGGATCTGAAAAAACCAAACCTGCCTTCAGCCTCTAGAATTGTACGGAATAGATTTCTATTGTTTAAGCCACCCAGCTTGTAACATTTTGTTACAGACATACTAGGGGATGACATAATTAGTTTCCTTATAGGCTATAAAGTGGCACAATCTTTCCTATGATTATTATTTTTCTGGTTGCAGTTATACATAGCCTGCTGTAGTTCAGAAAAACATTAAATGAAAAGTCAGAATAAAGAACTGTTAAGTTTTGAGTTTCACACCCTCTACAGTGGTATCTTTTCCAATCCATTTAGGATGTGAGTACTCCATTATCCAGTAAGCCATGCACAATATATGCTACATCCTCCCCAGTGACTTAGTGGCTGTCTTAATTATCAGGTCAGCCATCATGGTCATAAGCTTATGCTTACTAGAAAAAAATTAAATACATAAATTTAGTCTTTTGGTGCATATTACTGTGAATTTTGGTAAACACACAGAGTTGTGTTAGAGTTTTGGTAGACTTGGAGCTACAGTACTCTAGATAAAAACAAGTCCATCATTCCAACCTCACAAATTCCATTGCACTCACCTCCTCAATCTCTCTCTCTCTCTCTCTCTCTCTCTCTCTCTCTCTCTATATATATATATATATATATATATATATATATATATATATGTGTGTGTGTGTGTGTATACATATATATGTAAATATATTTGTAGTCCAAGACAGCTACTAATTCACTTTGCCCAAAATTTTGTATTCAAGAATAATATAATGCTCAGTTTTTCAGGTTGATGTATTTCACTGAGCATAAAATTTTTGACAAATATTTATGTTGCTACATGTTTCCTTGTGTATTTTTTCCAAGTGTTTGGTGATTAAGCATGAAGCAGCAGTGAACATTTGCATGAAGGTTTTGGATGAGCATATGTTTTTGTTTATTTGTTTGTTTAAGTTTGTGTTTCTCCTGTATAAATTTCTAAGCGTGGAAATGCTGGATTGCATACTAAGTATATATTTAATTCAAAAAAGAAACTGTCAAACTTTTTCCAAAATAAGCGTACCATATTGCTCTTCAACTGTCAGTGCAGTGGGTGGGGAGGGGTTTGGTTGCTGATGGTAGTTTCTGTCCTTGGCTGTGTTTCTGTCAAAACAGCAGGTATGCAATGGAGTTTATTTTTGTTTCTACATGCAGATTACCAGTGGTGACCGCTTCTGAGCATTATTCTGACTATGATGTTGAGTTAGTCTAATCATTTCTTTGCCGATTTAAATTTTGATTGTTTTCTTATCAATGTTATCTCCTATACAAACATTACAATCATATGTTTTTTGAATATGTTATTCCAATCTGTGGCATATTCTTTTTCTTTAATTGAAAGTTTCATTTTGAAGTAGAAGTTACTGGTGTTGATCATGCTCAGAATTTCAGTTTTTTTACTGTTTAGGAAACGTTTTATTTCTTGTCTAAATCAATCAGGCAAAGATTTTCTTATAGTTTTTCTTCTAGGAAACGTTATATCTGAATTAGGAAGTAGCATGATTAAAATGGGATGTAGCAGAAGAGTGAGTGAGACACTAATTCACTAACAATGTGTAAACACAGAGGAAAGGCTGCAATTATGACACAGTTAGGGCTATCTACCAGTCAAGAGATTCCTCTGGTGAAACTGCATGTGCTGGCAATGTGACCTCACATATTGAGTGTCCAGAAGAGTAACATGATACATTTCTGTTGCTTAACTCTCCCAGACGCTGGCAGTTTGTTATGGCAGTCCAAGATGAACAATATAAGGAAGATGAGTTCTTCACCGTGTTCTACGTTTTCGAAGCTATTTTATCTCTTGTAATTCCTTGCTTTCCTATTCCTGCAGAATCAGCATGAGATTGCTGTATTAACACACTGAATATTGTGTCTCCTGAATGAGAACATTTCTCAGTTGATTTAGATCTTTTATACCTTTCATAAGTGCATTTTTCAGTGTAGGGATTATTATAGCATCAACTGTTAACTTGACACAAACTTAGGATCATCAAGAAAAAGAGAACCTCAGCTGAAAATGGCCTTCATCACACCGGCCTATGGCAAATTGTATAAGGCATTTTCTTAATTGCTAATTGATAGGTGTGACCAGCTCACTATGGGCAGTGCAATCCTGAGGCAGGAGGTCCTGGGCTGTATAATATAGCAGGCTAAGAAAGCCATGGAAAGGAATTCAGTAAGCAGAAACTCATGGTCTCTGCTTCAGTCCCTTTCTCTAGACTACTGCCTTGAGCTCCTTCCCTGGCTTTCCTTGGTGGTAAACTGTAGCCTGTAAGATGAAATATTCTCTTCCCTTCCTGGGTTGCTGTTAGTCATGGTGTTAACCAAAGTAACAGAAAGAGGATTAGAACAGAGGTGTTGAGCATTCTTCATCATGCGTACATCCAAGTATTTGATTTTTTAAAAAATTATTGTAGAATGATGTTTAATGTGTTTGTTCTCCTTGCTCAACTGCTTATTTTCAGGATATAAAAGTCTACAAACAGGATTTTGTGTATTGATTTCAAGAAACTTGCTAAATTGATTGATGACTTGTGATGGTTAGGTTTTTCTTTTGTTTTTTTTTTTTTTTTTTTTGTTTTTTTTTTTTTTTTTTTTTGTTTTTCGAGACAGGGTTTCTCTGTGTAGCTTTGCACCTTTCCTGGAACTCACTTGGTAGCCCAGGCTGGCCTTGAACTCACAAAGATCCGCCTGACTCTGCCTCCCAAGTGCTGGGATTAAAGGCATGCACCACCACCGCCCGGCCCGTGGTGGTTAGTTTTAACTGCCAACTTGAAACAGTCTTGAGTCACTTGGGAAGAAATCCCCTGTGGGAGATTGTCAAAGTCAGCTTGGCCTGTGGGCATATATGTAAGGAATTGTCTAGATGATCTTAAATTATGTGTGAAGACCCAGGCTAAAATTAGACAGAACCTTGTCATAGGCTGGGCCCTGAATTGTTGAGGAGTAGAGAAAGTGAGGCCTGTGCCTTGATGTCCCATCAGTGGTGAAGTATAGCTGGAATTTCAAACCAAATCATACCTTTATCCTTTACAGTTTCTTTTGTCAAGGGGGTTTCATCACTGCAACAGGAATGGATCTCAGATGTCAGTCATGGAGGTGGTTTTGTTGTTGTTGTTATTTTCCTGCAGTTTCTTGGCATTTTCTATGCAAACAGTCATGCCTTCCTTTCCAAACAGTATGCTTTTAAACTACTCTCCTTGATTCCTGGTACTCTGTAGTGCCGTCTCCATAGTGCTAAATGCTGAGAAAGGACACCCTACTTTTTTCTTAACTCAGGAGATGAATATTTGCTGTCACCAAATATGATTCTCTCTATTGGCATTTTGTCGATAGCTGATGTCAGACGGAAGTCATGCTCTTTTATACTGTCTTCCCCGGTCTTTTACCATGAGTACATGTTGAATTTCATAACAACTTCATTTGCATGCATTTGGTGAGATGATTACATAGTTTATCTTCTTTGGGGGTAGGATAGTGAACCATATTGATTAGTTTTAGGTTTCTGACCAGCCTATCATTATAGGTATTTTGCTTTTTTGATTGTAACGCAATATCACCCTCTTCTGTATTCTGCTGAATTTGCTTTGCCGATTTGGCTGGAGAGTTCCCATCAGTGTTTACGAGGGACAACAGTCTGCTGCTTACTTGTAATTTTTCTTGAATTTTATATTAGTGTAATGATAACTTTTACAATACACTGGTGGACATTTCTTTCTTTTCTAGTTCCATAAGTTGTTGTTTAGAATTAATATTATTCAACTTTAGATACTTGGTGTACAAGATCCTAGAAAAGATACCTGGACTTAGGACTGTATTTTAATATTTAAAAGAAATCATTTACTTGAAGTTTTTCAATTATGACTTCAATTCTATATTGCTATAAAACAAACTGAATCATCTCTTCCCATTTGAGAGTAGTTTTTTATTTGTATTTTTAAAATAATTAATTTTGCATAACTTACCAAATTCTTGGAAATTTTTATAGTATGCCTCTATTATTATTTCTATATTATACAATCAAAAAATCAATTCTTCTCTTTCATCTTGGTGGTTATTCCATAAAGTTTGAAAAGATTGTATGTTCTGTAGTTATAGGGTGGAGATGTGTGTTCGTGTGTGTGTGTGTGTGTGTGTGTGTGTGTGTGTGTGTGTGTGTGTACATGTGTAGGCCAGGGCAGGAAATTTATTACTCTTTTCCTACCTTATTCCCTTGAATCAGAGCCTCTCACTGAACTGAAGCTTGCATTTTCTGCTAGGTTGACTGGCTAGAGAGGTCTTAGGTCCAACTCTTCTTTTCCCTCAGCGACAGGGTTGAAGACAAGGTTCCCACAGCCAGGTCTGGCTTTTTACATGGGGATAGGAAATTCAAACTCAGCTTATTATACCTATGGAGCAAGTGCCCTTCCTCATTGTGCCATTTCCCCAGCCCTGGGTAGAGATTTTCATAAATATTAATTATGTTCCATTATTCATAGTGTCATTTAAGTTTTCATTATCCTTCCTGATATTTTGCCAATTCACTCTGTCAACTATTGAAAATGTGTTTATTGAAAAATGATGAAGTCATATATATATGTCGCTGTATTTGTGAATTTATCAAATGTATTTCTCTGTAGTTCCTCCTTTTACCTCACATGCATTTTAAAGTCGTTACATTTAAGCCTGATGTCTTCTTGGTCATAAGAAGCATCTCTTCCTGTTCTTTCCTTTATCTTGTTCTCGGGGCTACTTCTCATATACCAATGCAGCAACCCCATTTCACATTCGGATATTGCTTTTGTGGCTTTTCTTTTTTTTTCCTTCTATTTTTTTTTGTGGTGGTTAATTTTTACATATCAATTGAACTGGCTGTAGGATATTGCAGCAGATGGCAAGAGACGTTTCCTGGTTATGTTCTTCAGGATACTGCTAAAGATGGTTAACATTTGAACTGATACTAACTTAGTACTTTAATTGATACTAATTGAGTAAAGAAGATTGCCCTACTGAGATTACTCCCTCAGTCCTCTGGGGGCCTGAATAGAAGAGAAAGACAGAATAAAGGTGAGTTCACTCATTTTTCTTGATTCCAGGATTTGCATTATCTACCTTAATTCCTCACTCCACACCTACAGAAATCTGGAGCAAACATTCCTTCAATGTCTGTTATGCTTGTCAGCTCTTTGGACTCATTGTGAATTCCATCACTGCCTTTCCTGGCTCTGCAGCTCAGAGATGGTCTGTGTGAGACTTCTTTGCCTCTACTGAAAAGCAAGGCATTTCCCCATCTCTCCTCCTCTTCCATTATTCATTGATACATATCCACGTATATGTAGATAGAGTTGTAACTTGATTTTTTCCCACTGGGTAATCTTGCCAATATAGCATACTTTCCCATATTGCTGCATTTACTCTACTTGTCTTTATATAAAATTGGATTTCTTATAGACATAATGTAATTGTTTTCCGATTTTATCATTTATTGCTAGTGTAATTTTTATGATTAGATGAAAATTTTTTCTTCTTGACATTCTATTTATGTTTTTTCATTGGTCCTTTTCTTTTTATTTTACTCTTTATTTTTTATGTTTTCCCTTTTTTATTGTTTTAGAATTTTATAAGGTATATAATATCTTTTGATGCCTGTTTTAATATTGAATGTTTTTATAATTGCATTATCTCCTTGGCTGCATTATTAATTATATGTTCTTTTAAAATTTTAGCAATTTTATTTAATTTTTAATAAATTTAAACATTTGTTGTACTTAAATTATTAACTGGTTTTAATTTTTCAGTTTTCTTTCTTTTTGTATATATTTTAAAAATTTGCTTTATTTTTAATTATTGGTATTTATATGTGTCAACAAGGAGTATGTGAACATGAAATACCCGTGCCTACAGAGACTAGACAAAGTTGTCAGATTCTCTCTGGAGTTTCAGACATTTGTTAGTCACCCAGTATGGATGCTGGACCTGAACTTGGTCCTCTGAGAGAAGAGAGTGAGTTTCTAATCACTGACCCATCTATCCAGTCCCAGTTGCTTTATAGTCTGATGATTTCATATATATACACACACATTGTTGCTGCATTTGCTGCTCATCGCCCTTTCTTATCCTCTCTCCACTCTCTCAGAACTCATTCTTATTTACAGTAAGTCTGTTCTAGTCTTTCTTTTTAAGACTTTTTTTCCTTTTGACTTACAGAGTTTAATTGGGGTTGCTCTCACAACTGCGAGTGTGCAGTTATTTACTAGAAAATAAGCAACTTACCGGTGGCTACACCACTGAAGGAAATGGTCCCTTAGCCTAGCAACTATTAACTGCCAATAACTTCTCAGCTAGTTGTGGGACTCATGTCTCCCCACCCATAATAGAATGAAACCAATCTTGAGCAGGATTTTTGCAGGCATCCCTACCTGATGTGATCATGACTGTAATGGCCACGCCATATCTAGAAGACAGCATTACATAGCATTGCTCCCCATTCTCTGGCCCTTACAATTACAGAAATGTCCTGTATTTTGCTATGTCTCTTGAGTATTGGGAGATGTTTTAGATGATACATATAGGGCTGAACAACAGTCACTCATTCAGATGACTTTAACAAGTCATGAGTCTGCATTGATTGTCATCCCAAGCAAAAGTAGATTCTCTGTCAAGAGTTGAGGGCAGCACTAGTGTACGGGCACAAAAATAAATATTTAGAAGTCAGTTTGGCAGCAAACATGTTTATTTATCAAAACAATAGTAGTACCATAGGACCTATGGCCTCCAAAAACATAGCTTATTTTGACTGGATTTATATATAGTACTAAGGATGTATTCCCTAAGGGATGAGTTCCCTAAGGTTGAACTAAAAAGTCTTATCACTGTTTCTTGGCATATCCTGCCTAGCAGATCAATATTGTACCATGTGTCATCAACAAGTGTGTAAGGTCATTCATTAAGCTTCTCCCAAGAAGCCTGCATAATACCACTACTATGCATTCTAGCCAGCAGGCAGGAAACTTTCACTGAAGTTCCATCTTATTCTAGTAGGCAACCAAGAGTATTTACAATACCCTGTATTGTTTTGGGAGCCTCCAAAACCTCCCTGGCCAACAACTAGTAGAGAGATTTCTTGTATCTGGTGCTGAGGTTTTGTTTCAAAACTCGTGCTTCTCGAAGAAGCAGTATTCTTCAATACAGGTACCTATGTTGAAACATTTTTTAAGATATAATTTTAGTTTATAAAATAGTAGTTTACAATACAGCTTTTTTATACATACTTTTTTTGCTTATCATTTCAAGGAACCAAATCTTTATTTCATTGGTTCTTTGTACTTTTTAATCTTAATTTCATTGATTCTTTGTATTACTTCTTATTTCAATTATTTCTCCTTCTTTTCCTCATCTTTCCCCTCCTCCCCTCCTCTTCTTCATTTTGATGTGGTTTGTTTTTGTTTTCTCAAGGCCTTCAGATACATCATCAAGTTTTTAATTTGAGATCTCTGAAATTGTTTAAGGTAGACACTTAGTGGTATAAAATTTTGTTTTAGGACTACCTTGTTTGTATACCAGACAGTTTGCTAAGTTGTGTTTTAATTTCCATCCAATTTTAAAACTTTTTAATTTTCCTTATTTATTTGCTTCTTGACTCAACTATCATTCAGTGGTGTTCTGTTTAGTCTTTATGAGCTTATTTATTTTCTGCAGTTTCTATTGCTGTTGATATCTAGATATATTCCATTGCCTTCAATTAGAATAGAGGGTGTATTGCCGGGCGGTGGTGGTGCATGCCTTTAATCTCAGCACTCGGAAGGCAGAGGCAGGCGGATCTCTGTGAGTTCGAGGCCAGCCTGGGCTACCAAGTGAGTTCCAGGAAAGGCGCAAAAGCTACACAGAGAAACCCTGTCTCGAAAAACCAAAAAAAAAAAAAAAAAAAAGAATAGAGGGTGTTTTTCAATTTTTCTATGTTTGTTGAGACTTACTGTTTGTCTTAATACATAGTTTATTTTGAAAAGAGTGCCATGAGTTGCAGAGAAGAATGGGATGTGTATTTTGTAGTTTGTGGGTGGGTCCTTAGATATCTGTAGCTCCATTTGATTTATGATGGAATTAATTTCAGAGTTTTTCTCTATTTAGTTTTTCTCTGGATGACCTGTCTATTGGTCATAGTGATTACTGGAGTCAGCCAGCATCACTGCATCATCTGTGGTTTTAGATATCATAGTATTTCTCACAAAATAAGGTAAACCTGTATTTGATATGTGTACTCTAGTGTTGTAATTGGTGGAATTTTTTTTCATTTAATGAATTTGATGTGTCTCTGCTTATCTACTCTGATTAGTTTTGATTTAAAGATTATTTTGTCAGATAATAGAATAGCTGTGCCTGCTTGTTTCTCAGTTCCATCTGCTTGAAATAACTTTTTCCATTCTTTCACTTGAAGGTGGTTATAGATCCTGTTTTCTAAGCCAATTTATTATTCAGTGTCTCTGTATTAATTCTTAATTCTTGTCATTTTGTTACATTTGTGGTGTTTTCCTAGACCGCTTGGATTAACTGTTCTGGAATTATTTAGTGTGCCTTCCTTGGTGTTTAACATTTTCTTTAGACATAAGTATCTCTTCTAATATCCTCTATAGAGTTGTCTTAGTGGTCATCTATTTTTATGTTTTATTATTTTTTGAGATTATAATTACACTATTTTCCAGTTCCATTTACTCCCTCCAAACCCTCCCAGATACCCCTACTTTTTCTCGTCCAAAATCACTGCCTTTCTTTTCATTAGTTGTTGTTACATACATATATGTGTATGTATATACATACATATTCCTAAATATAACCTTCTCATCCTGTATATTGTTACTTATACATGTGTTTTCAGGACTGGCCATTTGGTACAGGATAACAAATTTGTGTAATTTTCCATGGGAAAGATTATTTCTCCCAGTCTCTGCATCCCTTGGTTGCCTGTTGTTCATTGTGTAGTGTTTGTGGAGGATTCTTATGCTTTCTCTTGTCTACTAGAGTAAATACCCTGTTGTCATTTTTAAGCCCATGTTTAGGCAGTCATGTTGGTCAGACTGTATTGGTACAGGTTTTGACATTACTAAAAGACACAATCTCATATAAAATTCCATCATCCTCTACCTCTTAGAGAGTCTTTCTACCTTCCCCTCCACAGTGTTCCCCAAGCCTTGGGTGTGAGAATATTTTATAGATGTATCCATTGTTACTAAGCTCCACAGCTCTGCATTTTGATTGGTTCTGGTTTTCTGTAATGATCTCCATTTGTTGTAAAGAGTTTTCTTGAAGTGTGAGGTGAGGCCTACTTTTACTCATGTGTATAAAACAAATATTTAGAATGTCATTATTCTGCTGGTTTAGTAAAGTTGTGGTTGTAGGTTCTCCTCCAAGATCCATGACTACGCTAGCCCTGAGTAGTTGGCTAGGTTTCTCATACCATTTATGCTTTCCTCTTGTTGAGGGGGTCTTAAATCCAATTATAGAGTTCTTGGTTACTGCCAAGATACATGTGCCAGTATTGCCCCCTTGGGGTTAGCACACCATGCTGGTCCTTGTTGTAGTTCATAGGTGTTATAGGTGGGTAGGGCCACTGGTTGTTTTCTCCCTTTGCAAGCTTGCATGGTGCCTTTTGGTAAAAAGGTGGGAAGGAGATTTATTAACAATGTTAGGATGTCTGAAATAGTCACAACGAATCATTTTATTATCTACCTAAAAAAAAAGGAAACTATGTGTAAGTCTGTGTATAAATATGCATGTATAAATGAAATTTTTTCATATTTCCTCTAAAAGCCAAAGATGATCTAACAAAAACCACAGTATGAGGTAAGAGGAAACCTTCTTTTGAATTGTTGGTCAGGGTTATCCAAGAGACATCCCAAACATCACTAGCTATTGTAATTGCCCTTTGTTACCTCCTGGAGGTTAAATGTCAGTCCCTATTGCTGAATATACTTTAGATGCAGGGCCCAGAGGCCCCTGAGGTGGAACTGACTTGTGAGTCTCCTCCTCAAGGTCATTGATTTCTTAAATCTGTTTTTATCATGAAAACTTTTTTTTCTCTGTTGATTATGATTGATAGTTTGCTGGATATAGTAATCTTGGCTGGCATCTTTCACAATTTGTAAATCATGTGGTCTTTCACAATTTGTAAATCAGCAGTTCAAGCCCTTGTGGTTTTCCAAGTCTCCATTGAAAAATCAGCTGTTAATGTGAAGGACCTGTCACTATACCTGACTTGGTCTTTTTGTCTTGCTGCTTTCAATAGCTTTTTTTTTTTCTGTGCATTTGGTGTTTTGACTTTACATGGCATTAGGAGTTTCTTTTCTGCTCCTGTTTATTTAGTGTTCTGTATGGCATGGCTCTTATATCTTGATAAGTATGTCTGTCCTTAAATTAGTGAAGTATCTTCTGTGATTTGGTTGAGAACATTTTCTGTGCCTTTGACTTGGGTTTCCTCTTCTCCCTTGTCTATGACTCCTAGGTTTGGTTCTGTTTATGAAACTATTTATGCTTTTCTCTTGTTGAGGGGGTCTTAAGTCCAATGACAGAGTTCTTGGTTACTGCCAAGATATGTGTGTTTTAGATTTAACATTCTGTTTGGCTGAGCAATCAGATTATTCTACTCTGTCTGCAAGATAGGATGTTTTCTCTTCCACTTGATCTAATTTATATGTAAGGCTTTCTTCTGAGCTTTTTATTTGACTTTCTGAATATTTCATTTTGAGTTTTATTTCAGTTTGGCTTTTCTTCAGGGATCCTATCTCTTTTTGAAGTTTTATTTTCTTATCTTGAATTATTTTTATTATTTCATTCAATACTTGTGTTTTTGTAGTTTTCTGACATTTATTCACATTCTCTTTGAGTTTCACGGTTATATTTATTATTGCTGTCCTGATATCCTGTCTTGTCCACTATCTAAGTTGTTTTCTCGGGGAGCACTTGAATGAGAGTAATAGCTTTTGTAAGAGACATGCTGTCTTGTTTATTCATGTTTGTGTTTTTGCAATGGATTCTAAGCATTTGGAGTGAGGTCATTGGTAGTGCTTTCTGGTGTGGATTTCTTGTCTCCTCTTATTTGAGTGGGAGTTTGGATCTCTGCTGACACCCCAGCTTTTCAGGTTGTAGGCCAGCTCAACGGGACTTAGGATTCAGTCTTGAAGCAACTCAGTGTGGTTATTTGAATGGGATATCAGCAGCAGTCTGGCTCAGAGGGTGAGGGGAAGCTTTTGTTTTTGGGAGCAGACCTATTGTAAAGTTAGAATATTGCAGCCAGTTCTCAGGACTCAGAGAGGTACGCAGGACTTGTCCTCAGATGGTAGGGGTGGGTAGAGTGGTGTGAGAATTTGAGCTTCCTACCTGGAGAGCCTTACTTAGTTTTAGAGGCAGGAAAAGCTGGCATCCTATTTGCTAGTCTTTTGATGAGGGAATGAATCAATGGGTGTACGTAGTTACTGTTAAAAACTGTTTTGATTCCTGTCATTTTGCTGATTTTTAAAAAATCTTTGGTATTATTCCTGTCCTAATTTTTTCTCATATCCTTTTGGGTACATTATCCTTTTCTTAATTCTGAAGTCTTTCTGTCACTAACCCTGTAGATATGGCTTGGAGGTCATGATTTACTTTAGCTTGTTTTTATCATGGAGATTTTGTACCTCCTTCAAGTGTGACAATTTTGCTGGATATGGTAGTTTCTTATTGTTGTGGTCTTTCAGAACTTGGGATAGATCCTCCGACAACCTTCTGGCTTTTAGAGTTTCCATTTAAAAAAAAATAGATATTACCCGCCCCAGGTCTCTGGACTTGGGGCAGGAAGTTCACCTGGGAGCCTGCCCAGCACCTCTGGTGACAGGCAATCAGGCACCATCACAATGAAGAAGTGGTGACATGGGACACAAACACACACACACACACACACACACACACACACACACACACACACACACAGAGAGAGGGGGGGCAGAGTGAGTCATGTGCACAGGAAAGGGGCAGCTTTGAAGAGGCGAGGGCGGAGAGGCATGGGCTGATCACAGATGCTCTACTGCCGCCCTGGGCAAGATGTCTGGGTCTGAGCTGCTGCCAAGGGTCATGACTTGGTCCATGAACTTGGTGCAGGCAGTGAGGATAGGGCTGGACAGAGTTGGCCCCGCCCCTCGCCAGCTGAAACACTCAGGAGAGAGGGTCCTCCATCTCACCTGGGCAGCACAATAGAGCTGAGGCGGTTCGCAGGGGCATGGGCGAGCTGGCCCTGAGGGTGTGAGAATGGTCGTGTCCCTCTTGTCTGCCATGCGGTAGTGAAGGAAAGATGCCCTCCTTCTCTTGTCCCTAGACGCCCTCAGCAGGTGGGGGACCTGACACAACCCCCTCCAGCTGCAGCGCTCAGGAGAATGGGCCCTCCGCCTCTCCTGGGCAACACAGTAGAGTTGGCCCTGTAGACAGGGGCACTGTTGAGCCATCCCTGAGGGCGTAAAAAGGATACAGCTGGTACCCCTCCCTTGTCTGTGGTGTGGTAGTGGGGACAAGGGAAAGATGCCCTCCCCTTTTTTCCCTACCACCTCCAGCTGGCAAGAGAGCTGACCAGTTACCAGCTGTAACACTTGGGACAGCAGGCCCTGAACCTCCCCTGGGAAGCACAATAGAGACAACCCTGTTGGCTGAGACAGCCCCGAAATCTGTCATGTGGTGGTGTGGGTGGGGAATCGATTCCCCTCTTGCTTACCTCTTGCTCCCTACTTCTTGAAACAGACTAGCTAGCTGACCCTCCCCCTTACCAGCTGCAGCTCTTAGGAAAAAAGGGCCCTGCTCCTTGCCTAGGCAGCACAGTAGAGCTGACCCTGTTGGCAGGCACTGGTGAGATAGCCCTGAAGGTCTGAGAGTGGATAGCTGCCACATCCCTGTAGTCTGCCCTATGGTGGTGAGGGTGAGGGACAGCTGCCCACCCCTTGACTCCGCCACATGTGGTAGATCGGGGAGCTGAGTCTCCCCCTCACCAGCTGCAGCCTTTGGGAGAGTGGCCCCTACACCTCTCCTGTGCAACACAGTAGAGCTGACCCTGAAGGTGTCGATGTGGGAGAACCCACTCTGAGGACCTGAAAGCAGAAGAACTGGCCCCACTCCTTGCTCGCTGCAAGTGGTGAACTAGCCAGGGCAATGCTGGAGAGCTCACCCTGGGGGTGAAGACAGGGAAGAGCTGAGAGCTGACCAACCCTGCAACTACCCAGGTCCAGAACCAAGGTTAAGTGTTGGCCCGCCCCAACTTCCACCTCATCAGTGATCTACTGGAGCACTGGGGTGGGGTGAGAGGTGAGGGATTAGAGGGTAGGGGAGTAGGAGAGTGGTGATGGGGGTTGGTCCTGTGGACCCAGGGCTGCAGGATCTCCAAGACACAAGGCAGCAACAGGGATATCCAGGAAGACTAACAGTGAAAGCCTAGCAGCAATGGTGTAGCAGAGATCAGGGGACTTGAACCAGACCAATGATCTTTGCAGTAAAGGGTTGCATGTAAAAATGTATGGATAAAGGGGTTTACTGCATATCACTGTATCACACAGCAGCTTCCATGATGAGGTTTTCCCTTTCTCCTTCCTTTCCCCCTTTTTTATCTTAAATTTTTGTTTTGATTTATTTCGGGGAGGGGGGATATGGTGGGATCAGGAAGCAGTGATGTGAAAGACACAAAGAATAAATAAAAAGAAAGTTAAAAAACTAGATACTATTTTGATGGACCAGCTCTTGGTTATAAATTTGCCCTTGAATCTCAAATCTTTCAATAATCTTTATTTGGTCTGTATATTTAGATTTTTTACTATAATATGACATGAAGAGTTTCTTATTTGGTCCTATTTAGTGTTCTATATGCCCCTCTGCCTTGATGGGCATCACATTTTCTGGATTAGAGAACTTCCTTTTATAAATGATTAAAAATAGTTTCTATACCTTTGGCTTGGTATTTCATTATCCTTCTAGGCCATAATTTGTAACTTTGGCCTTTTCATAGAGTCCCAAAGAAATTGTCATTTATTACTTTTTCTTCAAGCTGGGACAGTCTGTCCTCTACACAATCTATTCTGCTGGTCAGGCTTTACATCGAGCTTCTTATTAGACTTGTTGAGCTTTCATTTCCAGAGTCCTTTCTGTTCGGCTTTCTTCAGCACTCTCATTATTCATATCTTGAATTATCTGCCTTAGCCTTATTTCATTTAACTGTTCTTTTTGTTTTCCTGGAATTAAGTCAGGAGATTATTCTTACCCTCTTTGAATTCATACATATTCTAATGAGGTCTTCTTGGCATTCTTTAGATATATTCATGGTCATTCATTGAATTCTTTGTCTGAATTTCATCTGTCTAACACTTATTGGCAGCCATGATTATGACACTGGTAACTTTGAAGGGTGATATTTTGTCCTGACTTTCCTGTTACTTACTAGTTAGTTGGTTAAGCCTTTTTGGCATTCATATGTTGATTGAGTATTTGGTTCAGATTGGTGTTACCTCAGGTTGGCAGATCTAGGTTCAGCTTACTGCTGTTTGAAGTTCAGTCATGAAGATGCTTGGTGATGGCTTGTATTCAAATGGTACAAATCTCGACATGAACAGGAGAACCTTCTGTAGCCAGTGCTTATGTCTGCAAACAGATCACCTCTTCTTCTGTATGATGAAGGTGGATGGTTGAGTCTATATCATTAGGGACAAAGCTAAGGTTGTGCTTTGGGGTTACTTGGATGGTCTCACTGCACCGTTACCTTTATGTTCTTCTAGTATTATCTCTTGATTATAGTCATTTTTGTGCATCAGCCTCAGACTTTACTCTTTTCCTGATATTTGACCTTGGAGGGACTTTTGTCTGTCTGTTCATTTTTCTAAGATTGCATGCTATGTAGTTGTTCTAGCTCCTTATTTCTTTGAAGGGTCTTAGGAAAAAAAAGCATGTACAGGACATGCCTTAATATAAATTGTTTAATAATTTAACCTGTCTTTAAAATTCCTATTTTAGGATAGAAACATGCTCATTTAATAAGTGTTAAGTATCTGGAAATACCTACATAAAATTATTTTTTTCTTGTCAAAAGATAAAGTTTTTTAAATATTGGATATATTTTAATATATCACCTGTCTTATCTTGTCCTTAATCACACAGTGCATATTTTCATTTTACTAACTTTATGTTTGAGCAATGTATGAACTTACTGAAAAGTAACTTACCACAGGATTATTAAACAAAAGGTCAAGTTCATGAAGTTAATTCAAAAATATGTACTTCAGTTAATTAGCAGAAAAGTACACAGAGTTATTTTTCCCACAAGAGGCATAATATATGTAGCTATGAATTAAAATATTTATGTATTTGGAAACTCAGACTCAGATTTATTCTTTAAGATGAAGGAAAGAAAGTTAAGCTGACTAGGATGGTTTCATTTTTTCCTACCAGATTTGACTAATTACATAATGTCCTTCAGGATTATTAAAAGTCACTCTAAATCTATATTTTAAATATTCTATTCCAAATGTAAATGTTAAGTGTTCAATGAAAATTATGTTTTGCTTTATATTTATAGCAATGTTTTAGAATTCCATCTGAGGGAGACACTTGAGAAGTAATGTTATTTGTTCAATGCATTTGATATTATAATGCTGCCCCAATTTCTTCAAATACACCCCCTGCTCCTTTTGTGGTTCATAAGCCATAAACAGTCCAAAGATTCTTGTACATTGGGTTCTTGTCTTGTTCTTCAGCTGTGTTACAGGTAGCTTGGACACAAAGATATGGGCAAGAAAATGAAAAATACTCCACTCCAGCAGGAGAGACATTAAATTACCTGCACAAGCAAATTGTAGGGTGTGATGAAGGAGAATGCTCACCTGTAGCCCTGTAGCCCTTGACTCACACGAGGCAGGCAGGATGCTGTCTGATAACTTCTGTCCCATGTGTGCCCTAGTGATGGTTTTCTGTTCTGGTTGATCTGTTGAAGTGGCCAGCATGGTTATGAGGAACTGAGACTGGCAGGAGAAATAAGAGAATGTCAAAACGCACTATGGATTTCCCAGGTACCAGTCATAGTACTGATGTATCCGAGATTATAAAGACACAGTCCTCCCTAGAGAACCCGAGTCATCAGGTGCAAGGAAATATATTGTAAGGACAAGTGACATTTCTAGACAGTTGAGGTATAAAAATCTCAGAAGGACCCTGTTGGAGAAATTGCCATTCCAGTTTTCTTCTCAAGCAACGACATTAGCAAAACATTTTAAAGTAGAAAACAGAAAAATAGTAGGAGTTTGGTGAAATATTCCCAGGGCTTCTAGGAATAACCCAGAAAGATTTTTAGGGGTGTACAGTCTGGAGGAAGCTTCATTATATCAATGAAAGTTAAACAAGTGAAATTGGAGTTAGCATCATAAATGCAATCAGGGAAGGGATGCCTAGAATACGGGACTGTCAGATTCGCACACAATGGACTTTCCAGAGAAAAACTTTTCACAATTTCAGGGGTAGATGGTGTCTCTCCCATGTTTATCCTCAGTCTCATTTGCACTTAGTGTTTAACAGAATTTCATCAATGTTCGATGAACATATTTGTTAATATTACTCATCATACTTCAAGAGGGAGAGGACAGCAGCTATAGTGGTGGTAGGTGCTCAGTTTTAATCAGTTGTTAAATAATCGAGGGGTTGGCAGCACTTTGTCAGCCTTGAGAAAGCTGTCAGAAACTTCCCTGTCATGTCTTCTTGGTTTTTGACCCATACACATGTCAGAGAGAGGCTACTTCTAGATCCTACTGAGGAGAGTAGAGTATGAACACAAGGACCAAAGGCATTGGTAGAAATGATGAAAATCGTCATCAGCAAATTCATTTGAATAGCTGAAAACCTGATAGCCAATTGGTTAGCTTTCTACCCCTCACTGAACTGACTTAATTAACAGCTTGTGCTCATGCTGTGTAGCTATCTCCACTTCTATTGATACACAGGATTATCATTTATAGGTAACAAATGCTCTCTGCTGAGGTCTGAAATATGCCACATGTTCTTTGTACCTCCAATTAGTTTCTGTTTTGATGATTTTGCTCTTCTTGATGCAAATGAAAATTGTTATCAGTTTAAACAACATTGAGTATGCAACATCTTGTTTCTAAATTTCAACATGTAAGTTCTCTTAAGTGAATATGCCTAACACTAGGTATTAAATTTATAAGTAGCCATAAATACATTGTGAAGAATTAATTTATCTTAGTTTCTGACCATCTTGCAAAATTTGACGCAGTAAATAAGCTACTAATGTTGTGAAATCATACCAAATGATAATTACTTCACTCAATACTTCAGTTACTTTTTAGATTTCCTTGTAATTTTATAAACTAATACTTCAGAACTGTTTATACACACTATGTGACTCTTAATGCACAAGATTGAGGACAATAGGTTACAATCACCTTGCTCCTCACCAGGTAATGCTTTTGCATACCTTTAACACTATTGATTGGTATGACTGTGATGTTTTAAAATAGCAGAAAATCCCATTTGTCTTGTGCCATAAATGAACATGAGGCAGGATACTGAGGATTCTGCAAACTAATGTGTCATGGGTCTAGTGGAAGCCTTTGACTCAAGTGAAAGCTTCAACATAATATGGCTAACAGAAGAGGCTTGTTTCTGTAAGTGAAATCTGTGGTGATATTATGTTCCTCAAAATATATCGTGCACCCTAATAAATTTATCTGGGGTCAGAGAACAGAACAGCCACTAGACAGACATAGAGGCCAGAAAATGGTGGCACTCACACCTTTAATTCTAGCCTTCTGGAGGCAGAGATCCATCCGGATCTCTGTGAGTTTAAAGCCACACTGGAAACAGCCAGGCATGGTGATTCATGCCTTTAATCCCACGAAGTGAGCCTTTAATCCTAGGAAATGATGGCAGAAAGCAGAAAGGTATATAAGGCATGAAAACCAGGAACTAGATGGTTAAGCTTTTAGGCTTTTGAGCAACAGTTCAGCTGAGATTCATTCTGGATGAGGACTGAGAGGCTTCCAGTCTGAGGAAACAGGATCAGCTGAGGAATTGGCGAGGTGAGGAAGCTGTGACTTGTTCTGCTTCTCTGATCTTCCAGCATTCACTCAATACCTGGCCCCAGGTTTTTTTTTTATTAATAAGACCATTTAAGATTCATGCTACAGAAGTCACTCTTATTTGTTTGTAGCAGGCATGTAAATGGAAGAGAACTCCGGAGTTTGTACTGCTTCTGTATTTTATTTTCAGTCAAGAAATTGGAGCTTAATTTTTAAAAATTGACTGTCTTTCAAACTGTACAGATCAATGTACAAATTCTTGCTCTGTCACTCTAAACACAGAGAATAAACCTGTCGTAGAAAACCTGTAATTTGGACTTGCATTTTTTTCTGCCTTACTCTGAAGATACTCTACTAGTATTTTAATCTAATGTGGGTAAACATGAGTCTGCGTGTATGCTAGTAATTGTTTTAAATTACTAGAATTTCTTAATGTATGTAGACAGCAATTGGACAAAATGAAAAGTATGTCTTTGGTGTCAATTTCTGTAAACTTCTTACCTCAGAAACAAAGTGCTCCATCATCATTTTCCTTGGATGTCTATTATCTACCAGCTACTGCATCAAAATTCATTTGTTATGTGCCCATGCTTGGCTCTCCCAGGGGCTTTGGTAAGTGATTGAGACGAATCTGATGAATTAAGGTTCTAGTGGGGTGTAATTGCTTAGTGAGTCCTCTTTTCCGGGTAGCTTTTGCATTTGCTCATAGGTCTTCAATGCCTTGACCCAATGAGGTGTGTAATAAGATTAGAATGACCGGACCCAAGCCCTTCCACCTGAAAGCATGCAGCAGTCAATAACTGTGGGCTAATCGGAGAGTTCCCATTACTGAAAGAGCTGCAAGAACATTTTTGGGAAGGAAGATATTTCAATTCCTTTAAGTCTATGTACGAGTGTGTTTACTAGGGTAAATACCTTCTGCTCTGGGGTTATACATAGAAGTAAATATTGGTCTGGCATATTTCAAAAGCAATTTTAGTACATATTTAAATAATAGTATTGTCAGTTATGTTAGAATTACATGGGGCATTATAGGGTCACTTACTTTATTAAGCTCCATTTTGTCTAAATTTTGCTTTCTTTTACTCTACTAATATTTCCTTACAACAAATGTCTTATTAACTTTAACGAACAATATTTTTATTTCATCTCCAATTACACAACCAGTTTTGCTACAAAGATCCAAAAGGTTTTAAGACTCTTATTAGATGCCACATTTGCATTCACAAATTATTCTTTTATGTTACATTCGTTTCTTCTTCTCCATGTTTATCTCTGCTGCCAAAGCTAAAACCCATGGTGATGCCTCACTATTCCACTCAATGGCCTGCATACCATTGAAACCATTTTTCTACTGTACACCAAATAACTTTGCTGGATATCCTTGCCCTCCATACCCCCTCACTACCTCCTCTGGACACCAATATCCTTGACAGGAACTGTTAATATCTTTACCCATGAGTTGTAGCCTCTGAGGTTCTGGATTGTTACTATGCTCTTGAGAGTCCTTGACCCTCAGTGCTAGCAAGGGCAGGTAGATTACTTCTCTCTTGCTGGTTCCACTTGGGCTTTCAAAGCAGAGTTTTAGATGAATGGATTCTTTCAGTTTTAATTATAGACTCTCTTCTCTTTGAGTTCATATAAGCATAATTTGGGTAATAAACTCAAGTGAGGCCTCCTTTCCTGCTTAGAATAAACAGTCTTTCTTTAATGAGTTTTTCTGTTTAATGCTTCTATGTATCTGACTCTGCTCTCTTTCAGCAACATTTTCTCCTTGGGGAATATCATAATTGACACCTAAGCAGTCACTCTGGTGACCAAGATACAGCCTCATCCCAGTAGGGACACAACTTATGATCCAACTGGATTGATGTACATTTTGATGGTGACTTTTCTTATAATCAGAATTCTCTCTCTGTTTTTTTTTTCTAAAATTGCACTTGTTTAAGAATAGAGAATTTATGGTAGTATGGTTTCACAAAAGGTGATATTTTTCCTTCCTTTATCATAACCTATACAAACAGTTTCCTCCTCTATGTTGCAAAATTTCACATAACAAATGACCAGAAAAAATTATAATATTATAATTTTATATAATAAGTATATAATTTTTATTTTAATTTTATATATTTTATATATTAATAAATAATAAAATATTTATTATTTGTTAATGACAAATGCAAAGTTGTTTTCTAATGAGATAAATGTGCTTGTTTGTCTAATCCAATCCTAACGAATTCCCCCCAAGTGCCTGCCTTGAGGAGCTTTCTATCAAGGTCTAGAACAGATGCTATAAGTGGCTAAGGATACTTACTAATCTGAGGGATATTAAAGGAATCTAAGCACACTCAGTTCTTTAGTCCAATTCACTTTATTCTTCTAAGTTAATTCTACCTACCCAGTTTCTTTTCTGTTCTCTTACTTAGCTCCTTTCAGTCCCTCCTGCTCTCAATCCCTTCTGCTGTTCTCTCATCATTCTACCTAGCTGTTTCCATCTTCATCCTCATCTTTGTTCTTCTAAATCCATTCTGTGAGGGGACCAGGATATATATACATATATACACAAACAGTAATTCTTTGGCAAAGCAGTTCGAGGCTTGAAGTTTTCAGGGACACAGAGAGAGGTGATAAGGATCCACACATAAAGCAGTAAATGTCAGCTTCTAATTACAACCCAAAAGGGGAGTGACTAAAGGGGAGTTCTCTGGTAGGGTCAACTAAAGGCTAAGATCAATTAGGGAATCTAGGAATAGCACCTGACTGAGGAGGTATTAAAACTTAATTTGCACAAGAAAGCTTGGCACCTGGCACCTATCACCTGTCTGGCCTTGTAGGCAATCTCCTTGGGTCAGTGGGTAGTAACTGCCTTAACTCAGTAACTAGCAAGTAGCTAAAATGTCATCCCAGGAATGTGAGCAGTAAATCTCTTAAGTGAGGGACTTGTATAAATAACCTGGGGTGAAGGTAAAGAGTTGAGGATTTAATTGTTAGTGGTTCTTTTCTCTATCTGTGGGTGAGATGAGCTAATGTTTATCTATGTGCAGTTTTGTCCTTGGAACAAGGTATCTTTGCTGAAATACTTTTGTTTGGAGAATGGCCCTGGCCAGATATATGTTAATGAAAAATAAACACACCTGGAGACAGTTATCCAATTATCCCAATGGTATAGGGAAAGTTGTGCCCAAGATTGAGATGCAATCGTGAGATTACATATACACATGCATGGTAAATGGGGAGAATCATAGCTGTTATTGAACAAGAAGTTTATAACAATAGACAGTCAATTCATTCAAAAGGCAGTAATTCCACAACACCTTGCATGATGGTTTCCTCTAACAGGACCCTTAGTTCTGAAAGGTTGACCTTCCGAACTCTAGTTGTCACTGTTGTATATTCTCATGGACTTTTGCTACCAGCAGCTCTCAAAACAATCTAAAGGCATACACTAATTTGATGCTTAAATGTTAGAGACATAATGATAGAGAAATAATAAAAGTCTCAGCTTTCCAAAATTAAGTCTTCATATTCCTATAAGAACAGAGTACTTAGAATGTACAGTAGAAACACTACATTTCCTAGCATGCAGGAGTCTACCTGTGTGAAGGTGTTTAAACTCGGTTCCTTGGCATGGCTTGCATGTTTAGAAGCACATTCTGTGTGTTTCGAAGCAAGGCTGCTGTGAAATATGGCTCAACATAGATGAGTGCTTCCAGAAAAAGCTTAGACTCATTATGTATTGGATTTTGGGTTAATTTTTGGTCATTGTGTGTTCAGAAACCACATACAGCTGCCAAAGTGTTCAGAGCTCTCATAGTAAGTCACGACCCACAGTTTAAGAAGTTTGGGGCTACATCACAGGTCAACAAACAACAACTTGTCTGCCAAATCTAGCCCTGCACCTGTTTCTGTAAATCCAGCTTCAGGGGAACAGAGCCAACGCAGGCACTGACCGCATTGTCCCCTGGATGCCTTGTTCACAGAAGCAAACAGACGGCTGTGCGTAACAGAATCGAGATGTAACTGATCAGCAACAGTGGATGGCAACACTTACCGTATTTATGGTGTGGTCCTAAGTATCATTGTCTGTGGACTTCTGCATCAGATGAGTGCTCAATTAGAATGTTCTCCTTTTGTTACATCTGAAGTGATAAAATCCTAACTCTTAAGTATCTGCATTTGGTGCGATAATAACCACATTTTATGCCAAATATATCCATTGAGCCTTGACAAATTATTTTGTAATGAACAGATATTAAAAAAGATATATTTTAATTTACCTCAAAATCTGGAGAACACTTGAGATGAAGGAGAACCCATTTTAATTGCAGATCAGCTAATATAAAATACCTTCACTCCTTTCTTTCAGAATGTTTTATGAAAGTGCCAACTTAGTGGGTGAAGTACTACTTTTTTACAGCTATTTCAAGTGGTGACATTTGTGCAGACTGTGTAAAATGTTCAGAGTTAAAAACATTCTGTGGCCACCTCGTTCTCTTTCTTCAATCATATAACAAAAGAACAAATAATGGTCCAGTCCTCAGTTTCAAAAAGAACACCCTTCAGCAGATGTCACCCCACTTACCCTTGAGGAGACATAACCCCACAAAGTCAAAGGAGCTTTATCGTATGTAGAGAATTAAACAGACTCTCATGTCCATACATCATTTGTGAATGCATATGACCCAGACATAGTCATTTAAAATTAGCATTATTAATGTGTAGGTCTCCTGTAGATAGAAACATCCTTTCCTCATAGTCATTGAAGTGTGGAATAGAGCCTTAGGGTGGCCCATCTCCTTCCATATGCGGACTCTGCTGATGCTACTTCCACCATTTATGATTAAACGGTATTGAAGGATTTCTTCTTTGATTCAAGAAGATTGTTTTTTTAATATTTGTTTTAATATGAAGGAAGGACACGCTCATTCATCTTAGAAATGTTACAGCAGTGCTTCTTACCAGCCACTGATGATGAATGGGAGAATCTCTTCTTAGCATGGGAGAGAATATTACACAAATCTTCTTGAGTCTCGCCACAAATCTTTCTTAATAAAACTCAACTCATCAGTTTCCAGAGGAAGAATATGTTTTCAGCCATAAAAGGTATACCAATAAAGAGAGATGTCTCGAAGAAGGCCCTTTTCATACTGTGCTTTATGTTCATGATTATGTGCAGGCACAGCTGTGGAAGCATTTTCTTTTTACAGAGAAAAATTTAGGCTGATAAATTTGTTTTTCAAAAGGACAGACTGTCAACTTGTTGTAGAGTCTCTGATATTTATTAACTATCAATTGGAGTCAGGGAGAGTACTAAGTATTGGGGGAATTTACTGTGGAAAGAAGCCAATAAATAGCATTGTTCAGGAGTGAAATATGTTTTATGCAAAAGATAGTGTTATGCCCACTGCGGTAAGTACATCTATCCAGAGCCCCGGAAGTTAAAAGAACATGTTATAGGTGGGCCCCCTTTCCACGCACATCCAGAGCAATTCATTTTACTGTTGTCGTGGGAGTAACGTTCGACTTGTCCAAGGTATTTTCTCCTTGTCATCTGTATGTCTAGTCAATATACTTCATCATATTTTCAAATGTGGAAGATTATAATTTTTGTCTCTTCAGATCTCATAATTACTGCTCAAGTTTGTCTCAATTTAGTGACTTGAGCAATGCCTCCCTAACTCGAGCCCATCACTTAGAGCTTTCTTAGTGCTGCAAATGCAAATCACCATGCCTAGCCTTAAAAATCAGATACGCAATCTCACTAGCTGCTAAGTAATCCTAAGAAACAAAGACAGGGGAGTGGGGAAGCAGAATCTTTGGGACTCTCAGTAGGTCAAGTTTGAATCACTGGTTCCATTTGTCTCTCTCCATTCTATTACTACACAGCTGAGCAGTATAGCCATGAAAGTTAGTTAATCCACAATGGCAGATGGAAAGTAAGTAGATGATCATCACAGTATAAAATTACCCATGGTTTCATGGCTGCCAGCCCTGGCCATTGAGAAACTGTGTGTCAATCAGTGTTCAGAGCTACTGATTGGAAAATTCGGACCTTTTTTACCTGATAGCTAAGCCAAAGGGCTTGGAAGTGTAAAAGACAAAATATTTGAATACTGATACACTAGCTGGGGGAAAACTAGATGTAAATGTCTCCAAATTAAACCCAAAGATGCATGTGGTGCCTGAGTCAGCATGAAGTCTTCACCATGAACATCTCCTGGGTCTTACTGTAAATAAGTACTAAATCTGTTACTGCCAGAGACATTTGGTTGAATATGGAGGTTGACTAGAATGTCTCTGGATGCATAAATCTGTTCTAAATATTCCCTAATAAGAAGCAAATAACACAGGGCTAGCTCCAAAGTTGTAATGTATCCTTTAATATAGCAAGAATCCAGTTGCTTATCCTATAAAATTTCTTACCACTTGGTGAACAAACTTTGTAATGGAAAGTAAAGTCTGCCTTAGCAAATTGAAAATAGTTGCACATTGAAAAATATGGAATTAAATTTGGATTATCATGACTAATATTGTTTTCAAAAACTATAGAATATGAAGAATCTCTATTTAGATAATTCACAAAGTATGTCTTAGACTGTTAATGATCAACAAACTCCTTCTTTACTGCGGCAATATAAAAATTTGCTAAGACACACTAATCAGAATATTTATTCACAGTTATAATTTCAACAGATACATTACACACCTATGTATGAATATTAGACATGTTTCAATCTAATTAATTCATGGTTTCTTAAGTGTCACATTTCCACCATTATGGACTGCATATCCTATTTTTATAAGTCTTTCCCATGTGTTATATAATATTTTAATAGCATCTCTGACTTATAAACACTTGAATCAGTGATACTGTTCAAGGAAAACACACAAAATTCTCAACACATACTGAAAAATGTTCTTAATTGAAAAGCACTGAGTCAACTCCACCCTTTCTGTCTTGTGTTAGCATCCAACATTGCAAGTTATTATGCATTAGTATGTTAACACAGTGAGCATGAAAGAGAGGAAGAATTGTAAATGGGTGTAATGATTAATAAACTATTCATGTTTGTAGAAAATTACTGCTTCTTGAAGTATGTTACCAATTTCATGAATGAGAGAGTATAACAAATTCTGCTTGACATTAAAACCAAGCAGAACATAGGCAAATCTTATTTCTATTATCCAGAAAGGGCTGGGTTTTGAAAACTTTTTAGATACTATTTGTAATATCACCTTATTATTATAGATATTCAGGAATATGGTAAATATTTAAGAACCCAGAACAATAAAAGTTGTAGTTTCATTCTTCTATGAACTCAGTTTAAAGGAGCTATTGGCAAGCATAGAGAGAGGCATTAATTGAAAGGGTGAATATGAATAGTACAAAGATATATGTGTAGGATAAGCCATTATCATATTTGTTAGCTAAAAATGAAAAACTTTTGTGAGGCACCAGTTTAAAAGGTTTACAACAAAAGTACTGAAAACTAGACTACAATACTTCATGTTGATTATTCATACATATCTGTGTGAACAAGTAAGTTGACCAGTAATTTTCCACCAGAAATAGACAATGCAATCCATGGTGATTTTGTGGTGGAAGACAAACTTGCTTCACTGGCCTGGCTTACTCTTCATTCCCCAGGCCTCAGTTTCAATATCACTCATTTTAAAAATTTGTGCATTAGGGTTAGAGATGTAGCTAAGTTTGTAGAGTGCTTGCTGAACATGTACAAAGACCTTGAATTGATATTCATCCAAAACAGGCAGGATGGCACACAGTTCTAATTCAGCACTCAAAAGGTGGAGACCAGATCTTCAGCTGTGCAGTGATTTCATGGGGCCAGCCTGGGATACATGAGCTCCTGTCTCAAATACTTTTTAATTAAAATCCTTCTTTTAGTACTCATTTAAAATAGTTCTATTAATTTCCCTGATAACATCCTATCTTGTAATTCAGTGTTTATCACAATGTACAATATAATGTTTATATGTGGTGGTTTGAATGGGAATGGTCCCCACAGGCTCATGTGTTTTGAATTCTTGGTCTCCAGCTGGTAGAACTGTTTGGGAAGGAGTGGGAGGTATGACCTTGTTGGAAGAAAGCACTGGTGTTGTGCTTTGAGGTTTCAAATGTCCATTTTGTTCTGTTCTCTCTCTCTCTCTCTCTACATCCAGGTTGTTGGCTCAAGATGTAGACTCTCAGCTACTGTTCTAGCATCATATTTGCCTGGCCTCTGAAACTGTAAGCAAGCCTCCAGAAAACTTTTTCTTTGTAAATTGCATTAGTCATGGTGTCTTATCACAGCAAGAGAAAGCATCTAAGACAAATACGGATGAATATTTATCAATGATTGATTCATTTTAATGTGTTTCCTAAGAAGAGGAGGCTTAGTTCCTTTGTTCACAATTGCATCATTGGCACTTTGGTTAGAGTCTAGCTCAGTATTCAGTGCTGTCCTGAATACATAGTAAGTAATGTATTTTAGATTAGGCTTCCAAAACAAAGCACAAGAGTGCTTCCACAATCATTTTCAATTTTTATCAGCTTTGGGTTTGGAGCTGCTGACATTGGCTTGTGAAGGCCAACAATGTTAATTTGTTTTGAATTGCAAATTCAGTAAAACCAAGAAGGCAGCTGGAAACTACTGGGAACGGGAATGTTTATAATATGGAGATACACAAATGTGAAAGCTTAGATGGTTGTTAATCATCTTCCAACACATCACTGATTTTGAGTATGTATCTATACCAGTAAAGCCACTGGAAAATGTGGGCTCTACATGCTGTTTCTGGTATGAGTCTTGGACTTTGCAAAAGGGTATTACTAAAATTCCACCTTGGGAAATAGAGATTTAGAGTGTTTGGGACAACTCTTATGTTGAGCATAGTAAGAACTACCAAACACAGTATTCTAGACAGAATTTTAAAAGATAACAAAATGCAACCAAATAGTGATAATGCTTGGGAAAGGGACCCTAAAAGCAAAGCCCCCAAAGTGATCAGTCGACATTTGGTATAGTGTTCTTTCCCAAGCAATCACTAATTCTACAGTTTAGTCTATGGGCTGAGAAGCTGAGCAGAGTAATCACACCAGGAAGGAGGTATGGAGTGAGAGATAGCTCTGCTAAATGTGAAGGCTTAAATTAATACATTTGAATAAAAATGAAACTGAAATAGAATCCTCTTAACAAAACTGAAACTAATTTGTGATTAATCTAAGTCCTTGATTGGACTAAAGCTATCTACCCTTAACCCAGCTGCCTGCTAAAACCAGAATCAATCCCCTTTAGAGCTTCAGAATCTCTCTCTCTATATTATATGCAATGTCAGATGCATAAGTGAAATTGCCATTGTAGGCTTATCTGAGAGTATTTACCTAAGATAAAAGAAAAGACTAACATACATTGACCATGTGTTTTGTAGTAAATTATTTATTTTGTAAATATTAAAAAATTTTAAATTAATTTATTTATTTTATGTCCCAGCTTCAGTTTCCCCTCCCTTCACTCCTGCCAGTCCCTCCCCCCCATCCCTCACTCCATCCCCACTTTCCAATCCTCTCCTCTTCCATTTCTATTCAGAACAGGGCAGGCCACCCATGGTTATTAACAAACCATGACATATCAAGTTGGAGTAAGACGAAGCACCTCCCACATGTTAAGGCTGGGCAAGGCAACCCAATATGAGGAACAGGGTCCCGAAAGCCATCAAAAGAGTCACAGACAGTCCCGGCTCCCACTGTTAGGAGTCCCACAAGATGACCAAGCTATACAACTGTCACATATATGCAGAGGGCCTAGGTCAGTCCCATGCAGACTCCCTGGTTGTCAGTTCCATCCCTGTGAGCTCCTATGAGCCCAGGTTAGTTGATTCTGTGAGTTTTCTTGTGATGTCCTTGACCTTCTGGCTCCTACAATCACCTCTGCCACTCTTTAACAGGATTCCCCAAGACCTGCCTAATGTTTGGCTGTGGGTCGCTGCATCTGTTTCCATCAGTTGCTGGAAGAGGCCTCTCTGATGACAATCAGGCACCAGTCTAAGAGTATAGCAGAATCATCACATTGACATTATTTTTTTCTCCAATTGTGTTTGGTTCTATGCTAGGTCTCTGGACCATCCAGCCTCTGGGTCCTGGTGCTCCAGGCAATGTCGGGGCGGGGGCTCACTCTCATGGCATCCTAGGGATTCAGAGATGGTTCAACACACAAAAATCTGTCAATGTAATCAACTAATAAACAAACAGAATTAAAGCAAAACACATACATGATCATCTCATTAGATGACGAAAAAATAAAAAACTTTGACAAAATCTAGTACCCCTTCATGATGAAATTCTTGGAGACATTAGGGATATGAGGGACACACCTAAGTATAATAAAGGCCATATACAGCAAGCTGATGCAAGTCAACATCAAATTAAATGGAGAGAAACTCAAAGCAACTCCACTAAAATCAGGAACAAGACAAGGCTGTCCACTCTCTCCATATCTGCTCAATGCAGTACTCAAAGTTCTAGCTAGAACAGTAGGACAACTAAAGGAGATCAAGGAGATACAAATTAGAAAGGAAGAAGTCAAAGTATCACTATTTGCAAATGATATATCAGTATACATAAGTGACCCCAAAAATTCTACCAGGGAACTCCTGTAGCTGATAAACTCCATTAGTGAAGTGGCTGGATACAGCATTAACTCAAAAAAAAAATCAATAGCCCTCATATATAAATGATAAATGGGCTGAGAAGTCATGAAACAAAACTCTTCACAATCACCAGAAATAATACAAAATGTCTTTATGTGACTCTAACCAAGCAAATGAAAGACTTAAATGACAAGAAATTAAAGTATTTGAAGAAAGAAATTAGAGAAGCTATAAGACTGAAAGATCTCCCATGCTCATGGATTGGCAGGATTAACATAGTAAAAATGGCTATCTTACCAAAAACAATCTACAGATTCAAAGCAATCCTCATTAAAACCCCAACAAAATTCTTTACAGATCTTGAAAGAACAATATTCAACTTCATATGAAAAAAATAAAAACTTCAGGAGAGATAAAATAGTCCTGTACAATAATAGAACTTCGGGAGGTAATACTGTCCCTGATTTCAAGCTCTCCTACAGAGCTATAGAAATAAAAACCTCATGGTATTGGCATAAAAACAGACAGGTGAGTCAATGGAACTGAATCAAAGATCTAGGTGTAAATCCACACACCTACTGGCCCCTGATTTTTGACAAAGAAGCCAAAATTATATGCTGTGGAATAGAATATTTGTTTAACTATGTAAGTATGTGTTGCATTTGTTTGTGTTGCAGAATAATTGTTTATCTATATAAAGAAGTGTAGATGTAACCAACCGTCTTATTAAATAAGAAACACAGAGCCAAGGTAAAGATAAAAGCCCAAGAGATCAGAGCTAGGAGCCTTACCACCTGCTGCCAGCCAGCTTTTTCCGCCAAGAGACCTCCCTGAAAAAGGGGAGCTACTTCCTGTGCATTTGTCTTATAAAGAGTTCTTGTTCTTCCTTCTCATTGGTTGTAAACCCAACCACATGACCGTCTCGTCACTGCCTATCTGTAGGTTACTCCAGGTCTTCTATGGTTGGTATTGAGATTAAAGGCATGTGTCTCCAATGCTGGCTGTATCCTTGAACACACAGAGATCTACCTAGTTCTGCTTACCAAGTGCTGGGATTAAAGGCGTGCACCACCACCGCCCTGGCTTTCCCTATGGTTTGCTAATAGCTCTGACCCCTAGGCAACTTTATTTATTAACATACAAATAAAATCACATTTCAGTACAAATAGAATACCACTATAAAGAAGTGTTGCTTTTTCACCTTGCCTGCCTAAGGCACATGATTGGTCTAATAAAAAGCTGAATGGCCAAGAGCTAGGCAGAGAAAGGATAGGTGGGGCTAGGAGGCAGTGAGAAAATGGGAGCCAGCCAGCTAGCCAGTGTCCAGTCCACCAGGGGCCAGATATCTGGAGGCCAGTCCACCAGGGGCCAGACAGGCAGACACAGAGGGAGCAGGAAAGCAGGATGGACAGTGTGTGTAGATGAGCCTTGGAGCAACACATAGATCAATAGAAATGGGATAATTTAAGTTAAAAAAAAAAACTAGCTATAACCAAGCCTAAGCCAAGGTTGAGCATTCACAGTTAATTATAAGTCTCTATGTCATGATTTGGGGGCTGGTGGTCCAAGAAAGCCTGAAAAAATTATGCAGTGGAAAATAGAAAGCATCTTCAATCAGTGCTGATGGTATAACTGGATGGCAGCATGTAGATAAATACAAATAAATCCATATCTAGCACCTTGCACAAAACTCAAGTGTGTTATGTGTAAGTCACTGAAAATTCAGTAATTTAGAACAAAATCATTTTTTTGGTCTAATTTATAATGAAAGAAATTCTGAGATGAATCACATTAGGTTAAATTCCAGCTATCAGGACTGTGCTACTTCTGAAAAGTCTAGAAAAAAATGAATGCCCTTCTCTTTCCCTGATTATGGTGGCTAACTACGTCCACAATGGTCTATTTCTTTCCTCCTCCATCTTCATAGTCAGAAAATACCAGCCCAAATCTTTTTATTCTGCCCACATCCACCTCTCCCTGTTTTGTTTCCCTCTTCTTCTTATGAGGATTTTGTGATTATATTTGGATATAATCGAGAATAATGATTCTATCTCAAAGGCGTATGATTAGTAACTGTAGCTCCATGTTTAACCTTCATCCATCTTCATAACAAGTTGGATATATACATCTTTGATGATCTGTTAATATGTTCAACTCTTAGGTTGTTAAAAAGCTAAGTAATATATATTTCCGTTTGTCTGAGAAAGATCACATAATTTTTCAGACTAAATGAAAGATACGAAAAACATAATTTGTGGGACTGAAAGATGTAGCACAAATTAAAGCTTTAATAAGTAGATTGAAGAGTAACTAGAAAGGACTGGAGATAAAAATGATGAAGACAAATATAATTCAGAAGAAAATAATAATAGAATATAGAAGTACAAAAGGAAATGCAAAACAGAAACAAAGCACATGTGAAAAACAAGATATGGCAGAAGATGGATGATAGAGCATACTTAAGGTACCAAAGGGAAGAAAGGGACTCTAGGACAAAGGATGTTTTTGATGAGGTAATAGTAAAAAATGAGACAGAATTGAATGATATATTGAAAGAGATATAAGCATCTAAGCATGACAAATACAAGGAAAACCACACTAATGTAGTATAGAGAAACTTCTGATAACAAGTAAACAAACAAAAGACATAATATTATTGCAAAAAGAAGAATAAAACTGGCAGCTGTTTTATGATAAACAATGGGAATTAGAAGAGAATGATAACATGAAATCTCTCAAAGGAAATTATTTCTCAATTACAATCTCATATTTGATGAAAAAAAACTTTAGAAAATATTTTTTTTGGTCCGAAAACCATTGAAGTCATTGACATTAATGGTTGCAGTAGAGGAAACATTCAAAAATGGTGAAAAAATGACCAGAAGTGAAAGTTCATAGATATAGGAACAAGCAAAAGCAAGTAAAACAGTAAATATGTTTATAAGTCTAAGCACTACACTGAAACAGAAGCAATGCAAGCTAAGTTTCAATACGTTTAGAATTAAAATACATAGTACATACAGCACACAAATGTGGAGGCTGATGAAAAGGAAATAGGATTAATAGATTATGGAATAAAATATATGGCTTGCCCTGTGACTCTCATCTATGCATAATTAATGCTAGTTTACCATCTCAATTACAGTGTTCTATCTGGGATGATGTCAACGTGATTCTACTTTTAGAGTATTAATTTTTAGTCAAAACTGGTAAGTCATAGAATCTGGTAATTCATTCCTGTGTCAGTACTGAGGGAATAATGTGATATTATGTTCCCCAAAGTATTATGCACCCTAATAAACTTATCTGGGGTTAGAGAACAGAACAGCCACCAGATATAGAGGTCAGAAAATGGTGGCACACATGTCTTTAATCCTACCATTTCAGAGGCAGAGATCCACCTGGATCTCTGTGAATTCAAGGCCACACTGGAAACAGCCAGGCATGGTAACAAGAGCCTTTAATCCTGGGAAGTGATGGCAGAAAGCAGAAAGGTAGATAAGGCGTGAGGACCAGGAACTAGAGCCTGGTTAGGCTTTTAGGCTTTTAGCAGCAGTTCAGCTGAGACCCATTTGGATGAGGACCCAGAGGCTTCCAGTCTGAGGAAACAGGATCAGCTGAGGAACTGGCAAGGTGAGGTGGCTGTGGCTTGTTCTGCTTCTCTGATCTTCCAGCATTCACCCCAATACCTGGCTCTGGGTTTGTTTTTATTAATAAGAACTTTTAAGATTCGTGCCACAGAATAATAACAAGGTTTGAATAACTTAGTACAAGTGAAATAAATATCAAGTAAAGGAACATGAGTGGACAAGAAGGCAAAACAAACAGAAACAAAAACACCCAGAAATTGCAGTAGGAATATAGCTCAAGTGCCACCAAAAATTTTGATGTAGCATTTTTTTCTTTTTTTACAAAAATTATATATTTTTAATTTTTGAGATTATAACATAATTATATAATGTCCTCTTCCATCAAAAATTTATTGCAACATTTATTTGTATTCTGAATAAATATAAATAAACTATATACTTCAACTCAAAAAAAAGTCATAGTGGATAAAACTTGCAGATGACATTTACCTTAAAGCAATTGCAAAGTCATACTGTAATTATTGTGTGCATAGAAAAGTTTGCAATAAAGAATGTAGGAAAAAGTGGCCGTAGCTGCTCTAATGTATGATTAAGTGGATTTCAAGTTAAAACTCATTAGAAATAAAGAGGCATTTGCATAATAGGAAAACTTTCAATTCGGAAGGAAAATGTCATCTTTCTAAGGATATATGCTCTTAAAATACACTGTATAAAAACTTAAGCCAAATTGGCAGAAATAAAAACCATACAAATTGACAATTACAGTGGGATATGTTAACACACACGAACATCAGTAAATGGCAGAAAAACACAGGTGTGAAATCAATAACTTTATAAAAGTTTTAAAGATGAAATGAATAAATCTGTCCTAATTAACATAGGGGGCACTACTTTCCATAATGACCAAATGTGATTATTTTCTTGCATTTATAAAACATTCTTTTAAAAAAAAAAGTGTGCCTGTGCTTCACTTGGCCACTGTCAAGAGCAGCTTCCTTCTTGTAACAGATGAGAACCAACACAGAGACTCACAACTGGACAATGTGCAGAGAGAGACTTTGAAACACTATGGCTTATATGGGATGTCTTCATCAATTCTCACCCCCGCTCCATGTTAAGTGATCTATGCAGAAGATGAGGCAGACATATTATGAGAGCCAGAGGTGATAGATAACTCCATGGCAGCAGTATCTTCTTGACACAACAGGACTGCAGTCCATAAGAACTCCAGAGCCTGGAAGCACACACAGGGCCTGAACAGGTTCAAGCTAGATGTAGTCCCAGTGTTAAAAGGGGAAGGTAGACACAGATTCCCACACCTAACCAAGAAACTATCTGCAATTGACATTAGCTGCCAAAGGGAAAATTAGTTTTCTCCAATGGAGTCTCCATGGTATATTTATTAACCACACTTCAGGGTAGGCCCATGCCTATGAATAGTTGGCCAACACAAAATGAATTAGATAGTATTTTTGTAGACTTTTTATCTCATTTTGGTTTTTGGGCTTTTTTTTTTGTGTGTGTGTGTGTTATTGGTCTTTTGCTTGTATATTTTGGTTCCCATTTTTGTGGGGTATTTTGGTGCATATGTTTTTTGTTGGGTGGGTGGAGAGTTGGAAAGGATCTGGGAGGAGTTGCTACATGTGGGGCAGAGCATGATCTGAATATATTATATTAAAAAAACCCCTTTGTTTTCAATAAAAAATGCATATCTGGTGGCTAGAAAACAAATTGTTACAAGCGTCAGTCCATAAAGCTATGCAAAGCATTAATCTCTGACTACAGTGGGGTTAACTTGAAAGTTAATTACAAAAGAGTAATCAGAAAATACCAATATTTTTTTGAAAAGTCAAGTAACACACTTCTAAATATTCTGTAGTTCAAATGAAAAAAAAAACCACACAATAACATTTGAAATTACATCAAAGTAAGTGAGTCCATGTGTGGGTAGAAAATGATGCCCTTGAATAAATTTTATATCAAAATAAAACAATTAGAGAATGCAGGAAACACCCATGTGGACAATGTGAAGGTGACAGCGATACAGAGCCTAGAGATGACAGGAAGATAAACTGAGAGGCTACAGAGGAACTTAATTACTGGTGGACAGATGGACACTGCCCTGAAAGCTGGCCAGTGACTTATGTGAGGAACAGTAAGTGCCAATGTTCCTCACAGACATGTTTACAAACTCCCTATACAAAACACAAACAAATAAACAGAATTGTGTTGACTTTAATCATAGATGGTTGGTTTAACATTTGGGGATGGATCCATATAAATTAATAGAATTAATAGAATAAGAAAGCAGATACATATTTATAATGAAGTAAATTTTAAAAGCCTGTCACCACAAATAACGAAATGTCCACAAGGATATGATGAATAGGTTGAGCCATAGTCAGACAATGTTGTGCACAGTGAGAAAATTAAGGAACTGATGATACAAAAAATGTACTAATCTCAAAATTACGATAGCTAGCAAAAGAAATCAGACTCTTTGTTCCCAATATGCAAAGACCAGGAACATAAACATCTATGGTACCTGAAGTGGTATTGAAAGTAGGGTTCTCCAGCAGTGTTTAGAATATTCTGGTTTGTTTTCCTTTTCCTTCTTTCTTTCCTTCCTCCCTCCCTCCTTCCCTCCCTCCTTCCCTCCCTCCCTTCCTCTCTTCTCTCTTTCTTTCTCTCTCTCTTTCTTTCTTTCTTTTTTTTTTTTTTACAGGTGATGTATTTGAAAAACTGTGTCATCTTGTGATAATTCTCTGACAAGTATTATAACTAGAGCACTTTCTCATATAAATGTCACAGTTCAGTGAAATGGTGTATTTTTAGCAATGACAGTCTCTTGGAATGATTTATTTCTCATTGAATTCCTGTACATATTTCATTTCATGATAAATAGGCTTATAATCATTTAAACTTCTTTTTTTTTACTGGACTACTCCATGCGTATCAAGTTAGGTAAAAATATATATAAGTGAAATACTAGTTTGGATAGGTGCAGCCTTATCTAATGATATAAAGGTATTATATACCTTTTCTGTTTGACTAAAGTTTTATAAACTCAAAATACCAAGGTGATGGGACATTAATATAGTTTCAACATTCTTAATCCTAAAACCTAATATATGAAACAACTGAGCATTGACATGACAATGTAAGTGGTAAAATCTACACCTGGCCTCCTTCAAGCACTTACAGTCAAAATGCAGGTGCACACAGCTTTGGTGAATCCCAGTGCTAAGGAGACTGAGGCAGGAGGATGGATTCTGATTTCTAGGCTGGCCTGAGCTAAGCAGTGAACTCTGCTTCAGATAACAAATGAAGAAACACTAAAATGTTCTACAAGCTTACCTCCAAGCTATGGGCATATGGTGTGCATGAAACAAAAGTGAATTTTATGATTTACATTTCCCAGGTAACCTATTACAGACATATTAATTCGTGCTTAAATTAAAAAGGTAAATTACAAAACCCAGGTATTTTGAATATGGAATATTCAACTCGTATAGTATATAGTGATAAAAAGACATTTAGTAAGTTGATTATATAATTCATTATCTGTCAATTATATGAAGACCATTCATTATTGAGATATACTTATGCATTTTTAAGGAAAATTTGTACTATCTTGCATATCTCATTATATATTGATGCATAGGCACATAGCTAAATATTTATGCTTTCAGTATTGATTACTTAACAAAGTTCACTAACTTATTTTTAGGATTTTTCTAGTTTCTGAGATGTGAATTAGCAAACATGTGATTAGCAAACATGTCTGTACCAAATTGGCATATACATTTAGTGGATCTCTATCTATCATTTGAATATACATCCAATGCTGGTGAGAGTGCAGTCTTGTACAGCCAGTGTGGAAATCAGTATTGTGGTTCCTTTGGAAGGTGGGAATAGATCGACCTTAAGATCTAGCTCTACCACTCTAGGACATATACCCAAAGAAGTCTACATCCTATTAAAGAGACACTTGCTCAACCATGCTCATTCCTGCCCTATTTGTAACAGCCAGAAACTGAAATCAGACTACACGTCCATCAGTAGATGAAGGGATAAATAATATGTAGTATATTTACACAATGGAATATGAAATCATGAAATTTGCAGGTAAATGAATGGAGCCAGGAAGGAAAAAAACAACAACATCCTAAGCGAGGTAACTCATACACCAAAAGACAAACATACCGTGTATTTGCTTATATGTGGATGTCATCTGTTAAGTCTTTAATAAGCAGACTATAGCCCATACATAGAGGTTAGGTATAGAGTAATAAACTAGGAAGGAGGGTTATATCTCCCTAGGAAGGGGGAATAGACAAGATAGATATGGATGGACAGGCAGGGGGACTGAAAAAGTAGAATCAAACAGGGAGACTGAGACTAGAGGGTGTGAGGGAAGATATGCAAGGAAGGACAGCTTAAACTAAGGGCTATTTGAAAAGCTGTGTGAGTACCTAATACAGTAGGAGGTTCCCAATATCTATACATATGTGAAGATTGTGGTGGTATTGTGTTCCCCAAAATATTGTGTACTTTAATAAACTTATCTGGGGTCAGAGACAGAACAGCCACAATATTAAACATGAGGATAGGCAGTGGTAGCATACGCCTTTAATCCTAGCATTCCAGAGGTAGAAATCCATGTGTTCAAGGATACACCCAAGCATGGTGACCCACGCCTTTAACCCCAGAAAGCAAGCCTTTAATCCCAGGGAGTGGTGGTAGAAAGCAGAAAGGTATATAAGGCGTGAGGACCAGAAACTAGAGGCATTTGCCCTGGAGAGGCATTTGCCCTGAAGAGGCATTTGGCCTGGAGAAGCATTTGGCCTGGAGAAGCATGTGGCCTGGTTAAGCATTCAGGCTTCTAGCAGCAGTTCAGCTGAGAGTCATTTGGATATGAGGACATAGAGGCTTCCAGTCTGAGGAAGCAAGACCAGCTGAGGATCCAGCGAGGTGAGATAGCTGTGGCTTATTCTGTCTCTCTGACCTTCCAGTTTTCACCCCAATACCTGTCCCAGGTTTGTTTTTATTAATAAGAACCTTTTAAGACTCATGCTACAGAAGATGATCTAAATGGAATCACCAAATAACAGGTGAAATGGAGCCCCAAATGAAGCCTCTAGTCCCAGGAATCAGTTACATCTAATTGAGTTGTTAGCCAAAAGGGCCCCTTGGAAACCCCCAAACAGCCCAGGATATTGACAAGGCTACTGGTTGCTCTCCACAAGTTGGTGGTGAGACCCTGTTACTGAAGACAATGTCTACACAACTTATTTAACACAGAGAAATCAAGATGGTGCCTACCTTGAGCCTTCACCCCCGCTAACCAGTGTTCATGGTATTGTAAGGTACTCTTTACATACTACCAAAGGAGAAAGAAATACCAAACCAACTTCAAACCCTTTGATCTACAATGGTGGTCTGCCTACAAGATGTGCAATATGGCACAAAACTTGTGGGGAGTAACCAACCAATATGTGATTGAATTTAAGCCCCATTCCATGAAATGGAAACCATCCCTAACACTGCTTGGGTGCCCAAGCATCTGAGACTACTAGATAGGTCACTAACCTAGAGGAAAAACAAATACTTCTGTTATGCTAAAGGAAAATAGGAATAAAGTGACTTCTAATGACATTTGGCTATACTCATAGACCAGTGTCTTGCTCAGCCATTAGCAAAGAAGTTTTCTATTATGGTAGATGGGAACAAATACAGAGACCCACAGCTGGGCAATATGTAGATAGCAAGAGAATTTGGAACACTCAGTCCAAAATGCTATATCTCCATCAAATTCTTCCCTTAAAGGCTCAGGAAACCCTGTGGAACAGGAGGAAGATATAGTTTAAGAGCCAGAGGGGGATGGAGACCTTCTAAACATAGCAGGACTAGTGAACATGAATTCACAGAGACTATCTCAGAATACACAGGGCCTGCACAGATCTGGGCCAGATGGGATCCCAGTACTGAGTTGGGAAGTGGACACAAGTCCCCATCCATAACCCAGAAGCTATCTTCGATTTATAACCACTTGCAAATTAAAAATTAGTTTTCTCAAATGGAGTCTCACCGGGTATACAAACTATACTTAAAGGCAGGCCCCATGCTCAGCAGTAGACGGCCAACACAAAGTGAGCTCAATGGCTTTTTGGAGATGTCTTTTTTCATAATGCTTTGTTAGGGCTCTTTTCTTTCTTTCTTTTGTTTTTTTCTTGCAGGTTCTTTGCATACATATTAGTATTTCCGGTGTCGTGTCTTTAAGGGATTTCTGTGTGTTCTGTCATGTGTGTCTCTGTGTCTGTATGTGTTTTGTGTGCTTTGTCTTTGGTTCTTTTTCTTCTGTTAGTTTGTTTTGTCCCTGTCTTAGTTTTCTATTGCTGTGAAGAGACACCATGACCATGAAAACTCTTCGAAAGAAAAACATCAAATTGGAGTAGCTTACTTACAGTTCAGAGGTTCAGTCCATTATCAATCATCATGGCAAGGAATATGGCAGTGTGCAGGAAGCCATGGTGCTAGAGAAATATCTGAGAGTTGTATATCTTGCAGGCAACAGGAGGTCAACTGTGACACTGAGCAAAGCTTAAGGAAAAGAGACATCGAAGCCCACCTCCACAGTGACACACTTCCTCCAACAAGGCCACACCTACTTCCACAAAACCGTACACCCACTGTAATGCCACTCCCTTTGGGGGCCATTTTCTTGCAAACCACCACAGTCCTATTCTGGTTTGCTTCTTCTGATTTTACTTATTAATTATTGTGATTATATTAGATGGCTATTTGTATTCTAAGAAGAAAGGGAGAGTGTAGATTTGGTTGGTTGGGGAAGTGAGGAGAATCTGGGAGAAGCTGGGATATGGGACACTATAATCAGAAAATATTGTATTAAAAACTATTTTCAATAATAAAAAATAAAGTCAAGCAAGGAACTGAAGGGAGCCAGCAAGCAGCACTGCTCCATGGTTTTTGCTTTAAGTGCCTGCATGAATTCCTGCCTTGATACTCCTCACTGATGGACTGAGACCTGAAAGTATAGGGTAAATAAATCCTTTGCTGCCCTAAAAAAATGAAAAAAAATATCATTTTGTGTTCTTTCATTTATAACCACTATAGTCACTGTATTCAAGTAGCTGTGTGTTAGGAAATGCTTCCCATCAGAAAGTTTTCTGCTGTATGTTTAATCATCCTGGTTTTTGTATTGTCAGGCTAGGAAACAAAGGGTTAACAAACACAGTAGTAAAAATAAGATAGAAAAGTCAAGTTTGTTCCTTCAATAGTGAAACTACTTTCCCTGATAATACCAGTCCATCCTTCTTTCCTTCCTTCCTTCCTTCCTCCCTCCCTCCCTCCCTCCCTCCCTCCCTCCCTCCCTTCCTTCCTTCCTTCCTTCCTTCCTTCCTTCCTTCCTTCCTTCCTTCCTTCCTCTCTCCCTTTCTTCCTTCTTACCACTTAGGAAATGGACACTAATCTTATTTGTGCAGGGAGGAGCAGAAAGAGATTCAGAATTTCAAACATCGTCACTAATGGACCAAAGGAAAAATACTGAGAACGACTCAGCAGATTGCTTGTGCTCAGTACTTCTAGTCACAAGGTCGTAATCAAGACATCCCTCCAAAATAGTCTCAATGACACAGCAGCAGCAAGCAGGCTCTCCCTGCCCACCAGATGAAAGCCCTTTCTAGATCACCAGCAGGAGACAAGTGTTCATTACTTCCGGCTTTCAGATAGCCTTCCTACTGCCTAAAAAAATCCCATTAAAGCATACAGTCAGGGTTTCCACTCCTCAGCGGAGCCAAAGATGCAGCTCTCTGCAAAGGAGCATGCTTTCAAGATGTCAGTCCCTTGACGTTATATGAAATGACTGCTGAAAGAAAGGCAAGCATTCTTTAAGAGGGGGGAAAAAGCACTTTGAACTTTTTAAGCAATGGCTTCCTTCAAACCAGCAGGCATTGCTGACAATTATTTCCTGCTTGCTGGAGAACCATAGTCATAGTTTATGATATTTTGAAAGCATAAAGCTGCGATTGGAACCTCTGAGGCGGAAACTTCAGCCTCTATCAGCAGGGTGTATGTTATAATTTAACTCATTTTTCACAAAGGTGGTTCTGGAAACCAGCACCAGAGGTTGCTTTGACACTGTTTATGGCTATGTCTCACAGAGCCAAGGCTTCTCCAAGGTTTGCATTTATCTTTTGAAGAACTGTAGTGTTGGGGTTAACTATGACCAAAGTCCATCATGTACATGTCTGAAAATGTGGTCCTGGAACCCGTTATTTTGCACATTTAAATTACACTAATAAAATGCACTTAAGATTTAAAACCAAAGCAGCTATATATTGCTTTTAAAAGTACAATATTCTGAAGACAAATCCACCATTGTCTCTACCTAAAGAAAGCCATAGCAACTAAATTTTGATAGAGAGAAGATCTTAAATCTGCTGTTTTCTAAATTGTGTTTTGATTAACTGACTCAGACATGTGCTAAGATCTCAGTTCTGTCCTGGGTGCTCTCTTCTGAGAATTGAATGCTCAGATTTCAGGACTGTTATGATTAAATGAAATTGTGCTCACAAAATGCCTGCATGTAGTAGGCACACAGTAAATATCATGTGTCATTTCTAATATTTATCATGGTATTATCAAACTGGAAAAAACCCCATCAGTTGCAAAAGAAGCATGTCATCCAGACACCTGCAGTGAGCAGTTAATGAGCACAAAAGAGGGAGGACTCAGTCCCACAGTTTTTGTAAAATTTTCAAGGAAATCAAAGGCAAATCACCTCTATTCTTAGCTTCTCATTGGCCTTCACTGTGGTAACTCAGCCGAAGAAATATTTCAGTACTGAAGGAGCAAGAGAAAGCAGAGCTCTGGAACACTTCTGGAGAACTCTATTGGGTATGGGGACCGCTTGTTTGATAGATGTGTAGACAGGAATTTGAAAAAAAAAATCTCATAAAACATGACCTGCTTTCACTTTATCTCCTAAGACCTTCTCCTAAATATGGGTCAAAATTAGAATATATTTGCATGGTGTGTTAGTTCCTTTTGCATTGTTGTGACTACCTTACCAGACAGATGTATGCTAGAGCTATACCCTGAGCAGCCCATGTTTATCTTCTGTTTTTGCAATCTATTATGATTCCTAAAGTTTGTATGTTGCCCTCGGAATAAAAACTGGAAATACATCATTGCTGAGAAGTTTGAAGGCTTAATCCATGTTCTCAGCAGCAAGAATGAGGAGAGGCAGCCACCAGCGATCACAAATGATCAGAAGTTTAGGTATGAAAACAGAGAAAAGGCTAAAAGCTATGATCCAAACCTGAAATTGTATCACAAATATAAGGGAGTAGGATACAAGACTCAAGGAAACACTGATTCTTCTTTTCCATTTGTGCTTAGATTTTAGGTTGGACTGTGCATGCCTTCTAAAGTCTTACTGTTTCTTGGAGGTACCACAGGACATCTGAATCACAGTCTTTAGAGGATTTCAGTCATCTTTGGACTAAGCTTCCTTCCTGCCTCTCTCATATCTCCTATATAGAGTCAACTGTCAGATTTGTTCAGTTTTTTTCTCTTATATATATATATATATATATATATATATATATATATATATATATCTTCTTGCTACCACATGCTTCAGTCCTTTCCTGCTAGATTGCTAGCATGGCTTGTGAGCTCATCTCCTTTTCTGTTTTCCCTGTGATTCATCCAAGGTGCCCACTATTGCCAGAGGCATCTGCCTAGAGCTCAGTTCTAAGCATGTCCCTAATGAGAGAAAAGGGATTGGAGTTGGAAGATAAAAGCAAATGTACAGTTGAGAGACAACCAGAAGTAGACTTTTGAGTTTAGTCTTTGTAAATAAGCTAGCAACCCTTAATCTTGGGGTGGATGTGTGTGCTTTAAAAGAGAGAATGATAAAAGTTTTGCCTAATAGAGCATCTTGAGATGTGATTACAGGTCTTTCCAATGCCATCCATTCTTCATCTTGAAGTGAAAAATGGTGAGATGCACTTCTCATTAAGCCAATCTACTTTAATTAATAGGTTGCTCAAAGAGAAAGAGTGATGACTAAGAGTTCAGACTCTAGTTACAAAATTCCCTTGAGATCTTCATTCTAACCTAATAAGTGCAAAACCCTTGTAAAATCAACTAATATCTTTGAATATCAGTCACCATCACTGTACAACAAGGATAATCATGTGCATTTAGTTACTAGTGCGTTACTACCTAGGTAAGATTAGATATTTTATTGATTTATTGCATCAATAGTATCATATATTGTACACAAAATACACAGAAAAGTACTTTGCACAAACTAAGTGATATATGAATAATAATAATAATAATTGTCAACAATTATTGAGAGATTGCTATATGTCAGATTGTATCCTAAATATTACTAATACAATTAAAATTGCATTGTATCCTTATAACAATATTTTATGTTATTATTACTAATTTTATACATGATTAAAATTATGTGTAGTTGAGTAACTTGCCCCAAATAATACAGCTAGTATGTGATAAAATTAGAGTTCAGAGCAGTCGTCACACTCAGATTATGATTTTATATTCTGTTACTTTCCTGCTAGAGGCAGCCACATTATTTTGTTCCTAACTTGAACATACAGTTAATGTGTCTCCAGAATTGCTGTTGAGAGTGGATTTGGGAGTCAGCAACTCACACTCTGGTAAATCTGCAATTGTTTCCTAATGACTGTAAGGTCCACAGCATTTATTTATCTCAAGGTCTTGCTTCAATCCACTTTTACACTTTTATATTATTTATTTTTTTAAAATTAACTTTTATTGATTCTTTGTGGTTTACACATCATTCATCCCAATCCCTCTCATCTCCTCCATCCCTCCCCATCCACCCTCTGCCCTTGCAACCTCTCCCCCAGCAAAACAAAATTTAAAAGAAAAAAAAAAAACAAAATTTAAAAGAAAAACCCCAAACCCAAGCAACCAACCAAACAAAGCAAGATAAATTAGAACCTGTGTCCCCGACAATAGGGTCAGCTCTAGTGTGGTGCCCTGGCAGGCTGCAGGGTCCGCTCTCCTGTGTGCTGCAGCTGGTGAGGGGCGTGGCCAGCTCTCCAACTCTCATGATCTGGGAGCTCCCTCACTTGCCACAGATAGCATGGGGGAGGGGGAAGGGCATCTTTCTTTCACCCATGCCACCACGTGACTGAAGTGGGAGCTTCTCCTACTCTCATGCCCTCAGGGTAGGCTCACCTGTATCATCACTGCCAAGAGGGTCAGCTCCAGTGTATCAGGGCCCACTGTGTGTACTGCAGTCAGCAAGCGATAGGGATAGTTCTCAACCCTCAGGGCCAGCTCACTTGCCTGCCTCAGGTAGCAAGGGTTTTGGGGGGGAGGGCATCTTTCCCTCACCCATGCCACCACATAGTAGGCAAGGGAGAGTGGGGTCAGCTCTGCTGCACCTATGCACTCAGGGCCCACCTTCTTGTGTTTTATTTTTATGTTAATGAATCTTAAGAATATGCTAGAAAAATATATCAACTCCTTTCTCTACATACATGTTGTTTGTTTATTAATTTCCCTGTAATGCTTATTATGACAAAATTTTTCCTATGAAAATTATAGTCCATACAAAGTATTACTCTCCATAACTTTTAGAAACTTCTATTCTGTTTAATAATGCAATGTATTGCTGTATTCAATGCCATCAACCTTAGGGGATTGTATACATTCTACCAATTTTACCATAGTCAGTTCTCTGGAGCTAAAATGTGATGGATACTAAAGCATCATTGAAGAATTCTGCATCTTAATTGTTTTTACAGCTAGATGAACCAAAGCAAGACAGTGGTCTGCAGAGAGGTGATGGTTGTTCTTAAAACATCTGCTCACTTCTTAGCTGGAGTATTAGACTAAACACCTCATTCTGAAATTGTTGGAAAGAATCCTACCACACAATTTAAAGGGATTGGCCAGCTGACTAATGGGACAGTAATTTGGGGGAAATTAGAGGATTTTCCTTTTAGAATATTGCTTAGAATATACTTTGAATTCATCCTGAGGGAACTATACTTGAAAAGTTAATTAGGGTAAATACGTTGGCAGTGATTGGGGCCCACCACTTAGGAAAAGATTCAAATGTTTCTGGCAAAGAGAGATTTTCTTCTGGGATACTATTTAGCTTTGGGCTATTGATCAGATGTTTTAGTGTGGCTATAGTTATTGGGCTACAGATGGGGGATTGGACAATTTCAAAAATGCATGGATGGGAATCATCTTTAGGACTATGCAAATGGTCTGGCTCAGTTTCTCATAAGGATGTAGGCTCTGGATTCCACTTGATAAAACCTTAGTTCCGCAGCAGGCAGTCCTTGTCATCATTTTTTAATATGTAATTGTTTCTGAACTTTACTCTTGAATGGAAGAGATGCTTGCAAAAAATTTTCATTTTAAAGTGGAGGTGGGGTGTGGAAGGTGCTGGAGGGTGGAAATGGAAGAGAGGAAATTATATAATTATATTTTAACTAAAAATAAAAAGTTGTTAGAAAATCTCATTTGCAAGCTCTCAATAAGAATATCTCAGTGTGTCCTTTGAACAAAG
>CABHPQ010164631.1:13472-25914 GCA_902168405.1 Peromyscus aztecus | reverse complement strand
GTGTGTGTGTGTGTGTGTGTGTGTGTGTGTGTGTGTGTGTGTGTATCACTCAGGGAGAAGAACATGAGGGTGTGGCTGCATTCCACACTTATTTTTAGCCATGCTTGTGGTAAAGTCAGTATCTACTTATTTAAACTCTGTGCCCCATGTGTTTGCCTATTTATCTCCGCAGACTCATCCGCCAGCCCAAAAGGCCTCGACCGGCAAGCATTCTTCGCCTCACAGCTGCTGCTACTTAAAGCTTATTTTCAACATGGAAAGCTGCAGCTGGAAATGAAAAGCCCAGCTGTGCACCGGGCTGCAGAGCCCACAGCTGGCTGAGGGTCCACCCAGAGCCAGTGCCACCAGAGCCTTCCTTCCTGTTCTTCTCCTAAGACAAGACAAGAGGCTGTTATTAAACGTGAAGGGTGCTGCCCCGCCACGGAATCACTGCCTGGGACTGGGTTCACGGGATATTGAGCTCAGATTGTCCCCACCTGACTGGGAAACCGAGGCTAAGACAGGTTGCTTTCACCAATAGCAAAATACCCTTCTTTCTTTCTTTCCTTCCTTCCTTCCTTCCTTCCTTCCTTCCTTCCTTCCTTCCTTCCTTCCTTCCTTCCTTCCTTCCTTCCTTCCTTCCTTCCTTCCTCCCTCCCTCCCTCCCTCCCTCCCTCCCTCCTTCCCTCCCTTCCTTTCCTGTATATGATGTGTATATGTATTGGGTGCATATGTGTGTATGTGTGTGTGTGCTCTTTGTGTTTCTGTGTGTGTGTGTGTGTGTAAGCCAGAGGTCAGTGTTTTCCTCTGTTGCTCTTCACTTTTTGTTTGTTTGTTTGTTTGTTTGTTTGTTTGTTTTTGGAGACAAGATCTCTCTATGAAACCCTGCCTAGCCTGGAACTCACTTATATAGACCAGGCTGGCCCCTACCTCACAGAGATCAGCTTGCTTCTTCTACCTCCTGTGTGCTGGGATTAAAGGCTTGTGCCACCATGCCCATCTACTTTATTTTTTGAGACAGGTCTTTCACTAACCTGAAGCTAGTGAGCCAGCGAGGCAGGCTGGCTAGTGAGCTCTAGGAATCTGCTCTTCTCTGCATCTACCACGCCTGGCTCCCCATGTTGGGACTGAGGATCAAAACTCAGGTCCTCAGGCTTACAGCAGCAAGCACTTCAGACTGAGTCCTGGCCCCAGCCGGGATCGCCAGACTTTCTGTAGTGGAAGGCGGGTTGCTCTTGGGAAACTGAGAAGAAGACTCACAAATTGAAATGAATTGAAACAATGTATTTTTAAATATCCCTGTCAGCACTCTTGTTCTCTGGACCCCAAATGTTGGAGCAGCCAGAAGAAAAGGGACTTTGAATAATCCTATCTGTGCTAAAGTCGATGGTGCATCGTTCCCTTCCATCCAGCACCCTCTCCTAGGGACTGCTGTTATTGTCCTAATAGGGAGGAAACCAGAGTTCAGGAAGAAGACAGATTAATTCAAGGTCAAACAACACCTTCTGAGCACAGACCCAAACCCCCCTGTCTTGCAAAGGGCCGCACTAGAGGCTTCTCGCAGTCCTGGGGCCCCTGAGACGTGGGAGATGGAGACGGGGCTAGGAATTTGCTGTCGTCCTTGTATTTGGGGCGGGGATGAGATGGGGTGGTGGCGGTGGCGTGGGGGACTGGAACCTGACGGTCCCTGAATGTTCCCAGAGTCCCCTCCCAGCCAGTAGGCAGACCCTAGGGGGAAAAAAAAGGGTTACCGTGGCAACTCGAATTCCTCTCCGAGTGAGTCACTAGGGAGAAGAGCCTCTTGGTGGGTGGGGCTTGGAGAAAGTTTCAAAAACTGACTCCTCAGAGCCGCCCCCTCCTCCCTCCCTTTCCCCTCCCCCCAGTGCGGCCTGTCGATGTGGCAGCTGATGGCTGAGTTAACTCTCTCTTCCCCTAACCGCTCCTTTCTGGTTTAATCCTTGGCAAATAAAAATTTGTTTCTGTTCTCGGCATCACACCCTTGCACCATTCTGGAGGTCTGATATCTGTTTGGGAAGATCTTAAGCCTGAAAACTGTGGACACCCACAGATGCGGACACATCTCTTTTACACACACACACACACACACACACACACACACCCCACTACACTGTGCACACAATTTTCAGGAACTTTCAGAGACTCCCTGAAGCTATTCAAAGTCCAATTTATAGGCTTCAATTAGTTATCTGGCTTGGAAAGTCTTACAGGAATTCAGGTGTTCCAGGGACTAACCCTCTTCCTTAGGACAGGAAGGCTAAACCCAAGGGTGATGCCTTTATGAGATCGCCCACAATCTGTGCCTGAAGCTTGCCACTCCACGTAGCGTCTGCATCTCACTCCACTCACTCCATGCACGCAGATGGTTCAAGAAACTTAACCTAGAGGATTGCCAGTGGAGGCACTTTCTCCCCTCAGGTACGCTAGCTGTCCCTGAGGAAGATGCCTGATGCCTGTTCCCTTTAGGTGAGACTTATCTCAGCCATCCTGGGTGTCACATACAGGAAGTTCACAGAACAGCTCGGAGCAGACAAGCATCCAACAGGCTGGTCTGAGTCTCGGGTGGATTCAGCAGTGAGGTGTGAAAGGTGTCCTGGAGCCCAAATCCCCCAGTCCCCCTACCCCCCCCCCCCCGCCCCCGCGTCCCTCCTCAATCACCTCACTCCCTCTGTCTGGATTGTATCAATTGTTGGTTTTCTCAGATGTCTAGATACAGTAAAAACAATTGTTGGTGGGTTCCTGTGATGACCAGCTCTCAGAATTAGGATGGGAACAATAGCAATCCCAGGTTGGGAGAGACAAAAGTATCCCAGGCTGACTGACGCCACCGGGTGATGTGGGAGTGGACAGAGAGACTCCAGGGACCTGAGGCTTCCCAGAGGAGCTGAGTAAAGGGAATGCCTGGCCTTTGCTGTTCGCAGATCGGTTTATCCTTCTCAGAGTCCCATCTGGACAACAGCACTCTGACCCAGAACTAGCTGTCTGTTCTCCTGGACTAGGGGGCCAGACCCAGCAGGCTGCCAGCCAGACTTTCCGGGTTGGCAGTGTGATGGGCAAACGAGGATCAGATTCCCAGAAAAGGAGACAGCTGCCACTGAGGGTGACAGAGGACCAACGGCCTCTGCCACCGGAGAACATACAGAGAGAAAGTGCTCCCTGCAAATCATGTCTATTTTCTGCAGAGCTACGGAGATGGCAAGTTCCCCTGTGAGTGAGCAACAGGCTTCCAGCCTGTGCCCTGAACGGAAGCCTCCCTTCGGCTTACCTCTCCTGACCCCCAGGCTAGTCAAAAGGAAAGGGCAGAGGGATGGATGCAGCTTACAGAAGGGCAGGGGTGGCGGGGTGGTGCATACCTCGGCGCAGGCAGGCAGGCAGGCAGGCAGGCAGCAGAAGAGCTCTGGCAGTCTGAAGGGCTGCAGGAATGTGGAGGGGTTTAGAGGCAAGCAGCAGGAAGCCACTTGGAGCTCTGGGCAGGGTCTGTCTCACCCTCCGCCTCCACCCAAAGGCCCTCCTCCTCTTCTGTCTCCTCCTTCCCCTGGCCTGCCTCCCCCTCCTCCCCAGAACCAAAGCTAACTGTCTTTTCTTCCTTCTTTCCTTGCCTTGTGGCGGGCTGTGCTACCCAGACACCCTGGCCCCACCTGCCTCATCTGTTCTGGGGCTGCTGCCTAAACAGACATGAGGGTCAGAGCTGGAACAGCCGCAGGAGTCACCTAGAACAGCCCCGGCCTTGTTCAGAGCTAGGCCGAGGCCTGAAGAGTCCAAGGCATTACCCAAGAGCCGCAGAGGCCCAACTCAGCCCAGTGTCCTGGTTTTCCTCGCCCGCTAGTGAACTTGACTGAACCCTCCCGCGGACTTAGGCGATGTGGAGAAGGGCAGAGCAATTCGAGGAGTGGGGAGTCTGACGAAACCAAGTGCCGAATTTTCTCAGTGCCAACAAAACAAGCCGCCACTGGTGACAAGGGTGGCATCATCCTTGATGAGGAAGTGAGGTCTTGGTCTAAAAAGTCCCCTCTAACTCCAGGGGCACCAACCATAGATAAGTGAGGGGTTGGAACTTAGCTAGGAGACTGGCATCACCAGGACCTGACAAACCCAGAGAGCGATAATATTGGTAGATCAGAAACAATAGCCAGGGTTGGTGGGGAAGCCATTGTTGACACAGCAGGCCTTCCATTCAGGTGTTGTTTGTTTTGGGACAAGGTCTCACATAGCCCAGGCTGACCACTTACTCACTACGTAGCTGAGGATAACCTTGAATTTCTGATCTCCCTGCCTCTACTCCCTGGGTGCTAGGATTAGAGGTGTGTACCACCATGAGTAGTTTATTCGGTGCTGGGGATTGAATCCAGGGATTAATGCATGCTAGGCAAGCACTCTACCAACTAAGCTACATTCCCAGCCTGACTTAGATACTGTTAAGAGACCATTTAATAACAAGGGCACAGGCTCATGCAGGGCAAACAGCTTGAAAACTAACACCTGACCAAAAGTGGTCTAAGAAAGCTGTCTATCATTTCAGCCTGGTTCTTCTTTCGGGAACGTGAACTGCCCCATCCTTGCAGCAGCTCTTGACTGAGCACTTCGTGCCTGCCGACTTCAGGAGGTACCAGAACGGATGCTGCAGGAGCTTTGGGTGTGGCTAAAAGGATGTACCTCACGCCCAGAACCACTTCCTTGGTGATGCAGACCCTAAGGCTTCTCCTAGAGGGCCAGACTGGCAGAGCCTTCCTGAAAGCATAGATACTGAAGCAGTCATGGGGTTTGGATAACATGGAATTGGAGAAGGCAGGGAACAAGTCTAGGGATAAACTTCTGCACACCAGGACCGCTGCCTTGCTTGCCATAGCCTCACTTACCACACTCCTCCTGACCCACTTGGTCCAACCAAAGCAGCTTGCCCTTAGTTCATCGGGCGCTCCAAAGCCATCCCTATGCTCAGTCTCTGTTCCTCACTCTTTTCTCTTCACATCACTTTCCTGATCCTGGACGTTTCTCACCCTTCGGAACTCTATTCTAATGTCACTCCCTAGAGAGGCCCTTCTTGGCCACTCAGCTCTCTCCTTGCCTCTCTCACAGGAGGGTGGGTACCCTTAGCATCATTTCCCTTCCCCCTCCTATCTGTCACCGTCTGACACCACGTACTTCCTTCTCTTGACAGCAGCCCAGGAAAACAGGGGCTTCGTGCATCTCTCAGTCTAAAGGGTTTTAGTTAGCTGGTTTTGTTTGTTTTCAATCAAAAATGGCCTTCTACTATCCCACCTGAAAAAACAAAACAAAACAGAATGGAGTCTTTTCTTGGGGTTCTAGCCTGGGACAGAGAGCCTCAGATCCCCTACCCTACGTACCTGGGCATTTTTCTGCAGAGAAGAGTCATGGCTTCCTCCTGGTTCTCCAAAGGGCCTGTGAAGAATCCTAAGACCTTTTGACTTGTACTTGTAAGGCCCTGAGTCCTCTCCCTGACCCAACAGCCAGGAGCTTTAGATCGCCAAATTTGGGGGGCCAGTAGACTCCCCAGACATCTGATTTGTCCTTGGGACAGGGGTCTATTTTCATGGGAACGGTTGCTATAGCTTCGGCCATCATGGAGTCTAAAATTAACTGCAGCCCTGTGTCTCAGTTTGGTAAACCTAAGCAAAAGGGTCTACATCTGGTATTGACTTTGGGTTCCCAGTTAGCCTTGGGTGCAAATGTTGGAAACATGTTTGGGGCCAGGGGTTGAGGTAGAGTATGTGGGAATGCTAGTCAAGGCCCCTGGGAGGACAGAGGAACTAGAATCTCATGGACCAGCCAAGCGGCTCAGCAGGTAAAGGCACGTGCCAAGCCTGACAACCTGAGTCCCACCCCCCTAGCGAATTGTCCTCTACCCACAACTCACTCACCCAATGTGGTGTGTTCACCCCACCCACCACCACTCAAACAAATAAATAAAAAAGAAATGAAAAGAGAGAATGATAGCATTCCAGGGAGGATTTGAATTCAGCATTAAAGAACGCTGAGGCACAGGAGTCCTGCAGCAAGGATGAGCCTGATCAAGACAGGGGGTTGTGGAGGCTAGAGCTGGGTCTCCTGCTTTACCCAGGGCTTCATGGGAAGGGAAGGAAGCATAGGAGGCCTGGTTGAGCTCCCTCTCTGCCACTAAGTCTCCATTAATGTTACAACACCTCAAAACCCTTAATCTACAAAGTAAATTTATGCTCATTCCTAGTCCTGTCTGAACTAATTTTTTTTTCCATTTGTGAACTGGAATAGACAATTGAATAACATTTCTTTTTGTGTGTGTGTGGTTTTTTGAGACAGAGTTTCTCTGTGTGTATTCCTGGCTATCCTGGAACTCACTTTCTAGACCAGGCTGGCCTTGAACTCAGAGATTTGCCTGCCTCTGCCTCCAGAGTGCTGGGATTAAAGGTGTGCAACACCACCACCACCACCACCACCCAGCTTTGTATAACATTTCTTTTTTTCCTTTTTTTTTTTTTTTTAAATGTGCATTTGTCAGGTCCCCTGGAACTGGAGCTACAGACAGTTGTGAGCTGCCATGGGGGTACTGGGAATTGAGCCTGGTTCCTCTGGAAGAGCAGTCAGTGCTCTTAACCACTGAGCCATCTCTCCAGCCCCATGAATAACATTTCTTAAACACATACTTTGGATCAAGCAATGAGCCAAGTTTTTGCATAGATTTTCTGATGACCCTTACAAAACAGGAAGTGTGTGTGTGTGTGTGTGTGTGTGTGTGTGTGTGTGTGTGTGTTATAGAGGCCAAGAAAGGTGTCAGGATTCCACTTGGCATGGAGTCACCAGTGCTTGTGAGCTTCCCAACATGGGTGCTGGGAATCAAACTTGGGTTCTTTGCAAGATCGGCAAGCACTCAACCACTGAGCCACTTCGCCAACACCTGGACCGGTTTTTCTTCATGCAAAATAAGAAGTCAGGACCTTGATGTCCTTGTTCCCAGCCAACACCCCCTCCAGGTCCCTCCAGCCTGCTCCAATTGTGTCCCTCTATCCCACTGCCTTGGGCATGCCCTTGTGACATGACTTCCTGCTCCACATGCCTATTTTATGTGATGCTGAGGATGGAGACCAGGGCATCCTGCAAGCTGGTGAGCTACATCCCCAGCTGCTTTCCTCTGCCTTCAAGTGCTCCTCTCCCACCTCTACTTGTGCTCACATTTCTTTGTCTGACTTTGATCCTCCTGCCTCCATCTTGTAAGGCCCCATGATGATGTTACTTCACCTCAAAATTCGTAATCTACAGACTTCAGTCCAGTCCCTTTCTCCTTGAATGGCTAGGAAACAGAGGCTTGCAAGACCAATGAGACAGTGTGGATGACAAAGCCTGGGGCCTTGATATCCTAGCCCAGGCTGAGCTGGTGCCAGCTTGGCCTGCTCTAGACGCAGGGCCAGGATCTTGTATCACAGCCCTCACGGCTGTGCCCTCTGTGTATCTGGCTCAGAGCCAAGGCTGCTGGGCTCACATGGCCAGGCACACCAGAGACTGACTCGGCCCATTGCCTTGTTACTGCATCTTTCTCCAGTCAGATCTTCCCATTGGCTGGAAGACACAAAGATCCCATTGTCATCCAGGCCTTGGTCCCCTGGGCACAGAGGCTGCTGATCAGGGCAAGGCCAGACCCAGCGGAGGATGAAATTTGACTTCAGCCCTTCGTTCCCATTACCGCACTCCCCCAGGCAGCTAGGAGCTCTCCCTCAGTGCTGTGCAGTCCACAAAGGACTTTTCTCTTCTGGTCTCATTGAGTGGTGCATTGATTTGATGTGTGAAGTAGAGAAGCTGGGGTTCTCTAAGACCACCTTGGCTCAGGCAGACTGGGGACAGTACAAGAGAGTGATGGTGATATCAGGGCTGGCTTTGCAGTCAGAGCTCTGGGCTCCGACCTGGGACAAGTTATTCAATTCTGTTTAAGTTGAGGCATGTTACTTAACCTCCAGCCTCAGTTTCCTCAAATGTAAACCGTACCCCTCACGTGTTACCAAGTTCTTGTGAATATTAAACAAGGTGACATGAGATGCATTTGGCTCCCTGTCAAATGCCATAAGCACTCCATAAACATGAATAATCCTTTTTAGATTTAATTTGTAATTGTGTTTTCATGAGTACAGATGCCCTCAGAGGCCAAAAGAGGGTGTTGGATCCCTTAGAGCTGGAGTTATAGGTGATTGTAAGCCACCTGATGTAAGTATTGGGAACCAAATCGGGGTCCTGCGGTGGATGTGGACAAGTACTCTGAAATGCTAGAGATTTGTGGGGGTGGAGCTGTCGATCATTTGGTAGAGTGATTGCCTAGCAGTCATAAGGCCCTGAGCACAGTCTCCAGTACAGCATGGTAGTGCATCCCTGTCAGTTAGGATGATGAAGAAGGACAGGAGCTCAAGGTGTGAATGCTAGAGGTTCATGTGACAGTTCTGTGGCTCTTCCATTTTCCTTCAGTGCCTGGACCCACGCCTTTGGGGTGCAGGGTCTGCTCTGGCCTGCACTGTCTCCTGCCTCTCTGGGCCTGAATGGAGGAGCTAGGTGGTAGATTGCTTCTGCCTTTCCAAGTCCTGGTCTGTAATAGTCTAGCTGCTGGTTGAAGGCCAGGAACATTCACAGGCAGGCACCAATTTTCTGAAACCCCTAGAACTCCTTTCTGAAGGGAAGAGGAAAGCTGGACAGCCCAGCCCTGACGCGTGGCAGCTTTACACGGCCCTGACGTGGCCCACAAACCAAACCTCTGTCAGTTTCAGTGGCTGTGTGGGAAGCCAGGAATGATGAGGACTACTCGGGCCGAGACGTGGCAACCCAGCCCATGACTCAGCCATCTGGCCCAGAGGCAGCCTGGAGACGCCATGCATCTTCCGGGGATCTCAGATGCCCTAGAAGAAGGATCTAATCCAGTCTCTACTCTGCATCCCGAGCTGTCCCCCAAGTGGAAGGTTCTGTCTGCTGGCAGTGCCCTGTTGTGCCACACTCCCCATTTCTAGCTCCTGGACCCTCTCACAGGCTCTCAGATTTCTTACTAGTAGCTTGCTCAGGGTCTGTGAAGTCCTAGGAATCCCACATGGAAGCCTACAGGGGCGAAAGGGCGGGGCAGGTTTCCAGGTCTCTACCCCGCCCCCACTTGACTGCGGTGTCCTGCCTAACAAATCAGGTTTTGACGAAGATTTCACATCTGAAAGTGATTTTACTACTTGAAAACAAAATTTGAGGGGACTGGAGAGATCGCTCCATAGTTAAGAGCACTTGCTGCTCTTACAGAGGACCCAAGGTTGGGTCCTAGCACCCTATGCCAGGAGGCTCACAATCATCTGCAACTCTAGCTCCAAGAGACCCAAAGCTCTTCGGGTCTCTGAGGGCACCTGCATGCATGTGTGGTGTGTATACACACACACACACACACACACACACACACACACACACACACAATCTTACTGTTGTAAAAAAAATTGAGGTCAGGCCATGGTGGCCTATGTCTATAATACCAACACTCGGGAGACCGAGGCAGGAGGATTGCAAGCTTGAGAACAGCCTAGTCTATGGGATGAATTCCAACCCTCTCTTCTGCAGGGTGAGCTCCTGTCCTGACAAAGAAATAAGTAACAAAACCAAAAACATTTCAAGTGTGCTAACAGACGTTGAGCCTACCGACTCTCTGTGTATATGAAAGCTCTGAGAGGAGAGCAAAGACCCCCAAAGACAAGAGACCCACTTCCTGCAAGCCTTTGGATACCATGGCCCCTTCAGCACAGGCTGAAACAGTAAAAAAAAAAAAAAAAAAAAAAGTGTGTGCTTTCAACCCTGAAGCCCAGTGTCTCCCACCCAGAGACTGGTTCTTTCTCCCCTCTCAAAAGGTTTTCTCTTCAAACAAAACCCACCTGCAGCAGATAGCTCCCTTGGGGCCACCAGTGAGAAACTGGAGTCTACTTTCATTAAGAACCCAGTGTCTCCTAGCCTCTCCCCCCCTCCCCACCCCCCATTGTCTTCAGAGAGAAGAGACAGCATCCAACCTGGGTATCTGGAGTTTGTTTTTATGGTTTGGACATAGGCTCTCATTCTGGCTGGCCTGGAATTCACCATCTTCCCTGCTCAACCTCCAGAGTGCTGGGATCACAGTGGTACATCACCAGCCCTGTAGCTTGGGTTTGAAAACAGCCGTCTGCTTTCTTCTCGTTCCATGTCTGGTCCTCATCATCATCTTTCCTCCTTTCCATCCTTCTCAGCCTTTGATATCTGTTTGCTTTTAACTTTTTTAAAAATTACATTTCTGGGGGTGGAGGGGGAGGGGGGAGGGGGCGCACACCACACATTTGGAGATAGAAGAATGACTGGAGAAAGTCAGTTCTCTCCTTCCACCATGTGGGTCCCAGGAATCGAACCCAGGTGGTCAGCCTTGGCAGTAAACACCTTTACCTGCTGAGCTATGTGACTATTTTCTCAACCTTTAAAAAGAGCACTAGAGCCGGGTGGTGGTGGTGCACGCCTTTAATCCCAGCACTCGGGAGGCAGAGTCAGGCAGATCTCTGTGAGTTCGAGGCCAGCCTGGGCTACAGAGTGAGTTCCAGGAAAGGCTCCAAAACTACACAGAGAAACCCTGTCTCGAAAAACCAAAAAAAAAAAAAAAAAAAAAAAAGAGCACTAGGTGGGAAACTGAGAGACCCAAGCTCCTCACTAGTCAGACGAGGACACGGGCAAGTCAACTCCAACTTTTCTGCCTTGCTTTACCCAAACTTGAGATGGGCATGTCAGTTTCAGCTGACCTTCTCAACAGCAGGAAACAAGGGGCAAGGTGGTCGCCCCAGCTCTGTCTTTCTGTTTGTGTCTCCAGTCATTTTGTTCATTTAATTGTAAACGGGGTTCTACATTAATAAGATGTCTGAAAAAATAATCAAATCCTTTAGAAATACCTCTACCCCTTAGAAATCACTTTTCTTTTAGACAGGGTCTCACTATGTATGTAGCCTTGACTGACCTGGAACTTGCTATGTAGACAAGGTTGGCCTCAAACTCAGAGGTCTGCCTGTCTCTGCCTCCCGAACGCTGGAATCAAAGTTGTATGCCACCATTGCCCATCCCAGAAATGTTTGTCTGTAAAAGGACTGAGGATTGAACCCAGAGCTTTGAGCATGCTAACCAAGTCATCTACCACCAAGCTACACCCTCAGCAATCTTTTAGACTTTAAATTCAGTGTTTGCCTTTCTTCCTCTTCCGTCGGCATCTCTCTCTCTCTCTCTCTCTCTCTCTCTCTCTCTCTCTCTCCCTGAATTCCTCACTCAGGGCTCAATGGTTGTCTTCTCCAGGCAGAGCTACGGGATTCTCTACCTCATGCCCCAAAGCTCCCACTGACCTAGATTCTGGTCTCCTGTGTGGCCTTTTACTTGCAGCACAGCCTAAGATTCCAGAACAATGAGTGAGACCTGAGAGCGGGGCCAGATCCTAGCCAGATATCCCATCTGGTCCCAGGCTGCAGTCTGCAGTCTCCGGGCCCCTCCTCTCCCGCACTCAGCAGCCGCCTCTCCAGCCCCATCCCCACTGAGTTATTCTCCTGATTCAGACATTTTTGCAGTGTGAAATCACCTCCACTGGGGCCAGCTGAAGCTGGGAGTGTGCCTCTGCCCACTGCAGCAGCTCTAGGCCCTCCCCTCCGCTGCCACGTCCCCACACCCTCCTCTGCTCCAGGCCCTCAGAATTTCCCTGTGATTTCTCCCAACTTTGCAGAGAAACACAGACCAAGAGTGACCAAGGCAAGTGGGATGGAGCTCTATTATTTCCCCATAGCTCCTGCTACAGACCCTGGACACAGTCCATCCCCTGAGTGAGGCCGTCAGTGGGATTTGTTAAATCAGGGCAGAGACAGAGTGAAAGGACACAAGATTCCCAGAAGGTGACAGAGAAGAGACAAACAAAGAGATGCATCAAGGTTGAGAGACAGAGAGACATAACCTATATCACAGAGAAAGAAACAGAATGTGTTAGTGGACAAAGGTCGATCCAGTGACCTCTAAACTGGATGGGAGCATGGCACCCGAGCCCATCCAGGCACTATCTTTGCTCAGGGCTTATCTTTGCTGGATTTGCTGTTTCCTGTTGATTAGGGCTCCAGTTTTAAAGTTACATGTTAACCCATGGGTTTCTGTCCAGTGACACCATCTGATTTCCTTGTCGGACACTAATCAGTATCTCATTTGACCCAGCAGTCTTTCCTAGCGTTTGCTCATTCATTCAAGGCCTGTCTGCACATAATCGTTTTGAATTCCTGAATTCCCTTTGTATTATCTGTCAATATCTTCTTCTTCTTCTTCTTCTTCTTCTTCTTCTTCTTCTTCTTCTTCTTCTTCTTCTTCTTCTCCTTCTCCTTCTCCTTCTCCTTCTCCTTCTCCTTCTCCTTCTCCTTCTCCTTCTCCTTCTCCTTCTCCTTCTCCTTCTCCTTCTCCTTCTCCTTCTCCTTCTCCT
>CABHPQ010164630.1:17994-47078 GCA_902168405.1 Peromyscus aztecus | reverse complement strand
GGGAGGCAGAGCCAGGCGGGTCTCTGTGAGTTTGAGGCCAGCTTGGCCTACAGAGCAAGATCCAGGAAAGGAGCAAAGCTACACAGAGAAACTCTGTCTTGGAAAAAAACAAAAACAAAAAACAAAAAAACAAAACAAAACAAAACAAAACAAAACCAAAAAAAGGGAAAAAAAATAGAATCATTATATGACTTAATTTCCACACTTTTCATTATTTACTTTTATAATGGCTTATTTCACTAAATGAAGAACTTTCAAGCTATTTACAGACTGCTATAAATGAGGAGACTTTTAACACTTTAAATATATTATTAAAAACTGGATCACTTTGTGTCATTCTTAAGAAGGGAGGGTTTCTTAACTATGAGCTTGATATATAGAAATCATACCTAGAAAAAATATCACTTTTATTCTCAAATTTAAGGTAAGGTCATTGAAATAGAACTGACTAAAGTTAGGCTTTCTGAAAAATTCTAGACAGCAGATAATCTACTGTACAGTTCTCAAGATTGCAGATATTTTCTACATTAAATTGTCTTGTGTACTTGGCTCACATATTTGGACTTTAAGCCATTTTAAATCGATTTGGACTGTTATAAAAAAAATACTGGATAAGTGAGACAGTTGATTAGTTTGAACTGTTTGGGAGGCACCCAGGCAGTGGGACCAGGACCTGTCCTTAGTGCATGAGCTGGTTGTTTGGAACCTGGGGCTTATGCAGGGACACTTTGCTCAGCCTGGGAGGAGGGGACTGGACCTGCCTGGACTGAATCTACCAGGTTTAGCTGAATTCCCAGGGGAGTGGATGCCCTGGAGGAGATGGGAATGGGGGGTGGGCTTGGGGGAGGGCAGAAGGGGGGCGGGAGGAGGGAGGACAGGGAAATCTGTGGCTGATATGTAAAATTAAATCAAATTATAAAATTTTAAAAAAAGGAAAAAAGAATACTTTTTGAAATTTAAATTAAACAATTTCAAGGAAAAATATATATCACAGACCTATTTGGCTTAGAAAATAGGTTTTTTGTTTTATATCTGTTAGCTTATGTATCTGAGATTCAGTCCCCAGAAAACAGTACATACTGACTCTTACTTCTTCATACACAGAAATTTATCTTCTTAGGTGTTCTGAGGTTGAGAAGGTCAAAGCTACTGTCTGTAGGTTCTCCTTATAAGGACACTAATGCAGTGACAGAGCCTTTCAAACTTCCTGCCTCCAAAGGCTATCACCACACAGATCAGAATTGCAGCATATGAACTGGAAGAGGACAAAGAATTTACACTGTACTTTTCAAAATAGATTTTGCTCAAGATCAAACATCATAATAAGGGCTGTACTAAAATCGAGTCACAGAGTCCTAACAGTCATTTTAAATCCTTTAGCTGCAAACTAATCAGCTAAGATAATGTTTTCCTTTCAACATAAAGAATTATTTTCCTTTCTAATATTAAATTCTAGTATTCATATTTTCTCTTAATTATATAAGCAAATGATTTAAAATTGTTTAAAATCAGGAAGCATAATAAGCAAGCCTTTGAGGAAAAGTTAGTTATCATTTAGATGTGTCAGGGTTATGTAAAGGAATCCATGACCATCTTTGCATGGGGTAACTTGTCCTCTTATGTAAACAGCCATTGACTAAAATGTTGCTTCATTTATAATATTAATTTACCTGTCAAAGTTCAGCCACATTACGAGTCTTCACTTCAAGATATATATATTGATCCTTTAAATCCATTCTCCTTTTTTTCCCTCCTACAAACTGTCAACAAATTAATCTCTCTAAAATGTAACTCTGACCTTGTTAATCGCTGTGCAATTCAAACTCATCACTAGCTTTATGATTCTTGCTGCATGGAATTGAGCTTCCTTGGTCTGGTATAGTTTTCTAGATTCAGTCAATTCAAACTTATATAATTTTAATTTAATACAATATAGTATAATTAATCATATTAATGTGTCATAGTCTTTTTATTATATCATTGATAATAAGAAAGAACATGTTGAGTGAATTTTTAAATTTGTTACTTTAATCATCACTGTGACCAAATGCTTGACAAGAAACAATTTAAGGAACCAAGAGTTTATTTCCAGCTTATGGTTTGAGGGTCTCTAGTCCATTATGGCAGGCAAAGAATGTAAACAGATATGTGAGACAGCCGGTCACGATGCATCTGCACTTAGGATGCACGGATGAATGGATAATGTCGCTTATTTGGCTTTCTCTTTTTGCTCTTTTATTCACCATGGTCTGGAGCTCATGGGATGATGTTGTCCACATATAGGATGGGTATTTCCTCCTTGCTCAAATGTTTCTCAGACATATCTAGTGTTGCATCTGTTAGGTAATTCTGAAGCCAGAAAATTGAAAATAAAAATGAATTGGCACAGTGTTTGATATAATTCTTATAAATTTTAGCTTTATATCTATATTGTGGTGAAGGTTAGATCTAATTTTATGTACTAATATTTTGAAATACATGAAAAGAAATAAGACCTTTACTTCATAACAGGAGAAAAATATTTTGAGATGGTTTTAATATTCTTGGTAAAAGTTTCAACACTACACTTGTGATTTGAATAAGAATGGCAGCAATAGATCATATATGTGAATACTTAGTCCGCAGTTATTAGGAGATGTGACCTTCTTGGAGGACGCGTGTCTCTGGGGACAGGCTTTGAAGTTACAAAAACCCAAGACAGGTCTAGTGGTTCTCTGCCTGCTTCCTATGAATAAGGATGGAGACTTTTTAACAACTTCACTCCAATTCCTACCATGAAATCTCCTCAGCCTCCACTATGACTCAGCTGTTCCAATATTGGGTGTCTAGCTTATGTATGTTATGCTAATATTCCCTGATTTGCCATGGTCCCTTTGTATACAACTCATTACTTACTCCATGATAACAATATCCCTAGATTCATAGTTCGCTTAGAAATTTGTTTACTTCCATTTTCTTCCTCCTTGTTTATTAAGCTATAAAATTTACAAACCAAAACATTGCAAGTAAAACTATAACAAGTGAGTAAAAACAGAAAATCTCTATTAAGGATAAAGGAATAAATGATCTTCAGATGCTTGCCAATGAATGAGAAAGGATATTCGCATTCTATCTTGAAAAATACCTTCTCTATAAATCAACATGGAATTTACTGTTCTACTCCCCATGTTTCATATTCAGGGAGGCATGACTATATGCATAAAGAAATTACTGTTTATGGGTCTAGAAGACTTAATGAAGAAATGATTTGGGTCTTATCCTTTGACTCCTACCTACTTCATTATTTATCTTCTCTTTAACAAACCAAGATGAAAGATAGTTGTAGAGTTCTGATATAATATATGAACATTAATTGTATCAGTTTACTTATTCTGATCAGTTAGACTATGCTTTGACTAAATCATAGGATGCTTCTTCATTACACAAATTTGTGTAAAAAGAGAGAAAAAATAAACCAAGATAAACATGAAATTAACAAGAATTGATATTTTTCTTGGTGTAATTTGTTTGGTGAAACAAGAATTCATAAACTCATGATTAGAAATTTAGACTTAAAATTCTGATTTTTCAAAATCTGTTTAATAAATTAACTATCATTTTAAAGTTCTAGTTCATTGATATCTAATCTGAAACTTGATAAGCAAGCTAAAATTGATTATCAATTTCTTGAATAAATTTGAGGATTAGCTATGTTATAGAATAAGTAGAATCCTGAGGTGGAAAGCACAGGAGGATATACTAGAGATGAGGTTGGAAGAATTAACAAATATAAGGATGAATGAAAAAGCCATATGGAAAGCATATAGCAGAGCATATGAATCTATAGTTTAAATTGAGGGAAGAATATTTTTTCTCAAAATAAAATAATTAAGTTATTGACATTGTTTATTGCTACTCACAATTCTTAAATTCAGAGAAGTAGTCTTGAGAACTGTTTTTATTCTATTCAATTACTCTTCTTGTCTGCAGAGGTGGGACTTAATTGGTAGACAGAGATTAAGTATCTCTAATTGTGAAAGTCAAATAGGTATGTTGGAAAAGCAAGCCAAATATTGCCTTGTATTTTTCTTTCTTTTTTTTTAAACACATTAGATAATTACTTGCATCTCTTCTATTAAATCTTTCCTAAGAGCTTATTGATTGATGGGTCCATGCAAATCACTAGCAGAAACACTTTCACTTGCTTTCATAAACAAATACTCCTTAAGCACACAGGAGGTTATGAAAGATATTAAATATAACAGGTTTCCTTCATCTTTTCCTCACTTGGCTTGTCTCAGGAGAGAAGGTGTGGATCATTTAAATCTCTGTTCTAACACCTCCTGCTCTCTTCACTTCTTAGTAAAATTAACACAGTAGTGTGTTTTTAACAAAAACAACAAACAGTGTTCACGAAATTGCTAAGCAAACACACCAATGTATCATTAATATCATGTCATTTATAGTTAGCAAAACAGGCCTATGGAGGGGGTTCTAAAAGTGTAATGGGAAAGTAGAAGGAATGGTCAGCTGTAATAAAAAACCATCATGACACATGCACATTAACTTATAAACTGATGTCTGAGCCAGGGAGATAGATGGTTCAGGTGTTAAAACACTTGCCATGTGAGCATGTTGACTCCGCTTTGGATTCTCCAATAACTCAGGTAAGTACTAGGTAAGTGTGGTAGCCTCCTTATAGTTACAGCATGGCAGACAGAAAGTGGAGATCCACAGCACACCCTGGCTGGCAAGTCTAGCCAAAGATTTTAGGTTTAGTGAGAGACTGCCTCAGTAAATAATGTGAAAGTACTATTAAGGAAGATTCCCAACCTAAGACACATTTATAAAACTACCACAGACACTCATTGAAACACTTGTAAAAAAAAGCCTGCATACACACACATGGATATCAGAAAAAGAAAAAAAAAGTGCTTAAACCAATAATCACATAAAGTTTGTAAAAACTGTTATTTTTCTAATTAAGTGTTTCAGCTGCATAGGTTTGTTTCAGTAATATATATAATATTCCAACTGTATAAAATGTGATAACATAACTTGTATCAGTCATTCAGTTTTAATGAGCAGGTATAAAACTTAAACTTTATTTTTATAGCTAGATTTTAGAAAGCTTAGGTAATCATAACTCTTTCTAGTAAGTAGCACAAAAATAGATAACGCACAATGTAATAGTTTTTTTTTCTAATTTTACTTATTGTCAAATATCTGAAGCAACCAGAAGGTATAAACAAAGTAAGTATGAGAGAGTTGCAGGCCATTTATCACAAGAAGAGATTTATGGACTTTGTCATTATAAAGTAGTTGATAGAAAGAAGAGATCTAAGGAGAATTTAGAGATAGACCAAACTCTCTAACAAACATCTTATAGTTATTCACAGGTTGAATGATGGATCTAACTGCTGCAGCTCCGTAGCTACAAGCTAGCCAGAACTGAACAGGCCAAATGTCTTACAAGTGTTAGTTGAGCTCATGGGAATATAATAATAATAATAATAATAATAATAATAATAATAATAACCAATGTGAAGACTTAATATTAAATGTAAATGCTTAGGCAATAGCTCAGGCTTGTTACTAGCTAACTCTTACATTTTAAATTAAAATTAACCCATATTTCTTGTCTACCCTCTGACCCATGGCCATGGCTAGTTATCTTATTTTCTACATATCCTGCATCCTCTGCAACTGATGGTATCTCCCCTCACTCCACCCTTTTTCTTCCCAGTGTCCTTAGTCTGGTTCTCCCACCTAACCTTATTCTATCCAGCTATTAGATAGTCAGCTTCTTTATTAAACCAATCACAGTGACATATATTCACACAGTATAAAGGAATATTCCACAAATAATAAATAAATAAACAAATAAACAAGCCTGAATAGTCTAATAAAGCTGAGAGAAGGAATTCAGTGGCACTGCCCACTTTAACCAAATGCATATTTGTAGTGACAGCAGGTGAGGGCAGCCAGACAGCACATGGACTAAACCAGGATACAAATATGGTCTTCCACAAGCCATCCCAATGTCCACTGAAAAAGGTAGACAGATCAATCTTGGTTTGGGATGTGAAATAATTGAAATTTTGCACAGATATAAAAATTTGATGAAGATACTTCTGGGAAAGGTACAAAAATCTCTGAAATCACTGGATTATTGGAGCTAAGTATTTGCATAATAGAAGCTCAGCTACATACAAGTTTGATTCTAGCTGAGGAAATGATCCAGGGGTTAAGAGCACTTACTGTTCTTGCGGATAGCCTGAATTTGATTCTTTGCACCTATTTCAGGTGCCTATCAACCCCTTGTAACTCCTGCTCCAGGGGATTTAATGCCTTCTTCTGCCCTCTTTAGATACACACACACACACACACACACACACACACACACACACACACACACACACACATACACACACACACACTTTAAAAACTAAAAATATTCAAAATCAATCTTTTAGAAGAGATTGATCGCATAATATGCTTACTGATTTATAGCCTTTTAAGACACCATACTCCTCATTCAATGAAAAATATTTTGAAAGTTCCCAGTGGAGCAAGAAAATGCAACACAGTGATGAACAACAAATGCTTTCAATGATAAAAACAAATGAAAGGAAGTAGTGAGATATGTGAATAATGTCTGCAGAAAGAAGACCACAACTTTAAGCATGAAGAAAAAGAATGGGTTACCTATGCATGTTTATTTTTTACAATGTATATTTGAAAGAGACCTGCATTATGGTCACAAAAAGTCAATCACTTCAATTACTAAACAATTGCTTCAATAAGATCTTTCCTTTAGGTATACCCTCATCCTGCATCACAGCAACCCCATGTCAGAAATTAGCTCAGAATAGATGGAAGTACGTGTACAAAAATCTTTGTACAAGAATGCTCAAACCTGTCTTACTTGCAATATCTAAGAACTAAAGTCAGCTCACATTAGGAGAAAACCAAACACTTATAAGGTATACAATTACAAAGTTCACTACAGAATTAGGAAGAGAAAAGATGTACAATTACAAAGTTAATTACAGAATTAGAAATAAAAAAGATGTACAATCACAAAGTTAACAACAGAATTAGAAAGGGACAAGGTGTACATTTAAAAAGTTAACTGCACAATTTGGAAGGGACAAGGAAAAAGATGCATCCTTCAAATGTTGCCTACCTGCTGCCTGCCTCATACAAATAGATCCTTGCTTCTCACAGTCTATTCAGCTATGATTGTGTACATGAGTTAATCCATTAATGAGGTTAGCATTCTTGTAATTTTAGTAGTAACAGTGACTTAAGAAATATTTTCTTCAATTTTATGCTGACATATATAAATTAGAGAAAACAATTATATCATAAAAATATTAATAGTCTCAATGCATGGCCATTAATGATGACTGATTATAAAATAGGAAATCTATAACTAAGGAAAACAAGTCATAATGATATCAACAGAGGTCACATTAGAATTGCCCTCTGGTTTATAGATTGTCTCTTCTGTTTGTCTACACATATTCTGATGTCAATAAACCAAATTAATTGAAAGTAGAATTGATTCATTTGTTATAAAATATCATGAAAACCAATAACTGAGGTGAACAGAAGAATTATGTGACTGATATAAGGTCAGAAAAAACAAGACAAAGGAAATTAATTTATGTATAAAAGTAAAATTTAATCAACATTATTTAAATGACTTAATAATAGTTTGTTAATAAGCAAGATATTTATATAATGTAAGTTTTTTAGATTTATAATTTTTGTTACTAGCAGAAAAAAAAAACTTCTCTGAGCTGAGAGAAATTTAGCTTGTGTGTCCCTATAAGAAAGACAGGTACAGTGGGCTATCATTATTAGGGGCCAATTGCTATAAATTATTAAGTTCAATATCTTGCTTGTTATGATAGTATCATGGATATTTATATATATTCAAGCTCATAAGATATGTACCCTAAGCATTTATAACTTTATATCTTTAATGCCTTAATAAAGCCCGGAAATGGTATTTGTTTTCTTTGCTTTTATTCCACACTTATCACACTTCTGTTAATAGCCTTTAACCTTCTCATCAAGACACAGTGAGTTGTATGGAGACAGATTATCCCCTTTACCCTTCAGTTATATTTCTCACAAAATAATTCAGTGTCTGATTTTCAGATTTATCTATTGTTTATCTGCATGATGGGTCAGTTACTATTTACACTGGGCCCACTGAGTTTATGAATTTGATTGTTTGGATGATGGTAAGTGAAATTCCAACTCCCTTATCAGGGTCTTGGTGGCTGCTGGTTTCTACCTCAGAAATCTGTAGGTTTCTCTCTAACTTTAGCAAGATAGGTTTGGGGATAAGGTGCTAAGGATATGGTATCTAATCTCATGTAATATACCTAGCTCAAGCATGACAAATGGGTCCCATGTTGGGAAGGTCGTTAGTTCAGGAATTATCCAGTTTTCAATATTAAAACAGAACTATTTGAAGAAACTGATAGCAACAAGAAATTGTGGAAAATATAAATCTTTACAAAAGGGGCAAAGGAGTAAATGAAATTTGATAAAAATTCACCAGACAGGATAAAGTTATGGCTGTAAGTCTAAGAAAACTCATCTTCTAGAGCAAAAAGGGAAAGTAGATGTAATGAAGCAGAGAGCGAGAGCAAGGTCTATAGTTGCTACAACCAGGTCAACAACAAGGAGACTATGCATGGAGTGGAGGACAAACAGCAGTGGGTGGTAGAGAGTCCTGGTTGGAGAGAAGATAATCTGAGTGTAAAAATATTGGAAGATAATAGAAACATGTATGACACTGATTCTTATATTCTTCTCAACAAGCCTCTCACTGAAAAAGAAATACATATTTTTTTCTTTATTAAGAAATATTTATCCATTTTACATACCAACCATAGATCTTCCTCTCATCCCTCCTTCTACTCCTTCCACCCTCCCTCCCCAACCCATCCCTCATGCCCTCCTCTCAAAAGGTAAGGCCTTCCATGGGGAGTCAGAAAAGGCTGCTACATTCAGTTGAGGCAAGTCCAAGCCCCTCTCCCCTGCATCAAGGCTGTGCAAGGTGTCCCACCACAGGTAATGGGTTCCAAAAAGCCAACTCATGCACCAGGAGATCCTGATCCCACTGCCAGGGGCCCTTAAACAGATCAAGCTACACAGCTATGTCGCTTATGCAGAGGGCCTGTCTAGTCCAGTACCATGCAGGCTCCACAGCTGTTGGTCTAGAGTTAATGAGTTCCCAATAGCTTGCTTCGGTTGTCTCTAGACTTCCCCATCATGATCTTTATGCCCCTAGCTACTATAATGCCCTCTTCTCTCTCTTCAACTGGACTCTGGGAGATTGCCCTGAGAAGGGGAAATAGATGAGCTCTCCTGAATAAACTGGGGCAAGGAGGGGGCGATAACGAGGAGAAGGTGGGGAGTGAGAACATAATGAACAGGATGGTCGAGGTGAAACAGGAATGGAGTGGGAGAGCAACGAAAGAGATATCTTGATAGAAGGAGACATCATGCAGATAGGGAGAAATCTGGTGCTAGGGAAGTTCCCAGAAATTCACAAGGATGGCCCTAGCTTACTTAGACTACTAACGATAGTGAAGAGGGTGCCTGAGCTGGCCTACCCCAGTAATCAGATTGGTGAATACCCTAACTGTCACCATAGAGCCTTCATCCAGTAACTGATGGAAGCAGATGCAGAGATCCACAGTCAAGAAATACATATTTTAATTGAAAGAGAAATTCATCACTTTTCTCCTTCCCTTCCCTCCAGCCTCTCCAAGTTACTCATTTTTAAACATTCCCACACCAACAATTGCTCTGAATTAGACAACCCTCTTTTTCATGTATGTGTGTGTGTGTGTGTGTGTGTGTGTGTGTGTGTGTGTGTGTGTACCTTATATTAATTATAACTGCTTGGCCATTAGCTCAGGCTTATTATTGACTGGCTCTTGCACTTATCTAACCCATAATTCTTATCTATGTTTAGCCATGTGGCTTGCTACCTTTTCTCAGTTCTGTCTTGTTATCCTGCTTCCTCTGTGTCTGGCTGGCTACTCCTCACTCAGCATTCCTCTCCCAGAATTCTCCGTCTGCTTATCCTGCCTATACTTCCTACCTGGCTGCTGGCCAATCAACATTTTACTTATCAGCCAATCAGACCAGCACACATTCACAGCATACAGAATGATATTCCACAGCAGGCTAGCTTAGACTTAACAGGCACATCTAAATTCCTGCACACACACACACACACACAAAGTTATAACATACACCATTTGGGCTGGCAAAGTTCCCCATATAAATCATAAACTAACAAAAAGCCCAGTACCAGGCACAAAAATCTCCTTTCAAATGGCTAATCAGTATGGTCCAATGGAGCCCTTTGGTGTCTCTCAATAGCTGATGGTGGGTCATTTCATACTGAAAACACCATACACAGTTAGGAGACAACACAGATAATTTGAGCTGTATACGATCTGAAAGCCCCCTTCATGAAATCTGTATTCTGTGGTACAAAGTATTATTCTGCATGGTTTGAGGGGAGGAAAGCAATTAAACAACCCTACCCAAATTCAACACTTAGGAATCATGTCAATGAACAGCATGACAATCCCTAATGGTACAATAGTAGCCTCCCATTTTGTAACACATTATAATTATTTCCATATTTCAGACAATTATGTGAAAATTCAGTTAGGCTACTTTTATAAGCTATAAGTGATACATAACTGAAGGAAAATACACTACAAATAACAAAGAACTCAATATTAATACAACACAAAAAAACCTAATTACATATTCTACTAAAACAGGAAAGAACACTTACTATAATACATTTATCTCTAATTTAGAGCCTCCTTTTCATTGAAATGCTCTGAGACTTATAAATTACTATATTTAAAATTATTTACATATTATTATAAAATCAGAACATTACAGATGGATCAAAAAATGACTGTCATATTCTTTTTAAAATATTTATGTTTTATGTATTGCCTTATACAATAGCCAATTTAGCTTCTATCTTCTCTACCTGAACTAGATCAAATATTTCCCAAATGGCTTTAATTTTTTGCCCTTCCTTCTCCTTTTTTCTTCTTTTCTTCAGCAAATATTGATTTTCTTGCGGTGTTCTCTCTTTGAGGAGCATAAAGAGAAATACCGTACAGCTTCTGTGGTAAGAGATCTTACACTCATACTTGCAAAGGAAGGCACACACACATTCCCTTGTAAAAGGCATAAGATGGAAACAACAATGCTGAGTGCAATTCTCTCATGTGTGGAATCCACTGGAGTCAGCAGCTCGGAAGAAGCTATAAGTGGTCTTTAAAAATATAAATAATGAGATCTTTTAGAGCAGACACAAGAACATATGAACAGCCTGGAAATAGTGTGAAATTGTGTTCACAGTGGCAAAGAATTGCTTGTCCTTAGAGTAGAAGGTTCATAACAAACTTGTGACATAAGACTGGAAGGAAGCAGGAACATACAAAGAGTTGGTGTGAACTTGGGGTTTTCTTTTTACCTTAACATCATATAGGTACAATGGAAAGTTTATGCATAGAAACTATGTCCTCATGTGCACTATGTTTTAATTAAAAAAAATTGAAGTCTATCAGGAGTACCTCTGGGTAATAAAGAGAAGGCAATGATGCTGAGAATACTTACTGTTCTTGCAGATGCCCTTGACTTAGTTCAGAGCACTTACGTCAGGCCTCTCATCATGGACTGTAACTCCAGTTCCAGAGAAAAACCACATACTCTGGCCTTCAGGGGCACTTGCATGCACATGATACAGATAGACTCATACAGGCACACATATGTACACAAAATAATTTTTTTAAAGATATAACTCTAGGAACAGGGAGAGATAGCTCAGTACTTAAGAGCACTGGCTGATATTCCAGAGGACCAGGTTTGCGTCACAGTATCCCCAGGATGGTTCAGGACATTCTATAGCTCTAGCTCCTGGTACTCAACACCTTCTTCTGGCTTCCTTGGCACTGAACTGATGTGATACACAAACCCACATATAGGCCAGACACCTATGCATAATAATTAATTGATTAATTAATTTGTTTAAAAAGGAACTCCATCATGAGTTTCCTTGTTTCCATAATCCAATAAAAGCTGATAAGCCTTGATCAAAACCAGTTTTAGGGGTTCATATTCATGTCTTTCAAATTTAAATCTGAAGAGTCTGTTTTAATAGCTAAGTATTCAGCTACAAAGTCAGATGAAATAATTAAATTTAGTACTGGAATTTTCTGTAAAAAGGATGTATGGATCATCTTAACGTTATGGCTTTGTGAACATCATAACTAGTGGGGACACTTAATTCTGATCTATCTTGGCTATGTATGTATCCTTGGACTATGTAATACTATAAACAACAGACCATTTAAAATGAAGCAATACTCAATGCACTTCTGGAAAATGGAAAAAAAGTTTCAACTCAAAGATGCACCACTATTTTTAGTTTCACTAATTCAAAACTTACATTTCAATGTGAATGAGTCTATATGAATTCACATATGCAGCTACATAAAGAACCTAGGTTTTGATTGTGGAGAGACAGATAGGAGTAACATATAACTCCAGGACTACATATTTTTGGTCTTTTGAATACGAATGGCCCCCACAGACTCATGTTTTTGAATGCTTGGCCCATGCTTGGCCCATAGAAAGTGGCACTGTAATGAGGCATGACCTTGTTGGAAGAAGTGTGTCATTGTGGGGGTGGGCTTATAGGTTGCATATGCTCAAGCTGTGTCTGGTGTGGCAGTCTCTTTCTGACGCATGCTGATCAAGATATAGAACTCTGAGCTCCTTCCATGTCTGCCTTCATGCTGCCACATTTCTTGTTATGATAATGGACTAAACCTCTGAGCTGTAAGACAGTCCAATTAAATATTTTTTCTTTATAAGAATTGCTGTGGTCAGCCGGGCGGTGGTGGCGCACGCCTTTAATCCCAGCACTTGGGAGGCAGAGGCAGGAGGATCTCTGTGAGTTCAAGGCCAGCCTAGGCTACCAAGTGAGTTCCAGGAAAGGCCCAAAACTAGAGAAAAACAAAAAAAAAAAAAAGAATTGCTGTGGTCATGATGTCTCTTCACAGCAATAAAACCCTAAGACAATATTTTTCTCTAGTAATTGTAGGGCAGAAGTAATGCAAGTTACTGCATGTAACTGAAAAGACCTGTCAGCTGGTAAAATAATAATAATAATAATAATAATAATAATAATAATAATACCAGGTTATTGGCAACACAGCTATTGGCAACGTGTTTCAAAATGCTTAAAAAATCTCAACTTGACCTGTAGCCACAAGCTAATAAATCTGCCTAATATGAAGAATGTCACTACTAATCATATCGAAGAGTGGTCTGCTAGATCCTAAGAAACCTTCACTTTCCCCAATCCCCAAATCTGCCTGGGGTCATACATCCTGTGCACAGCCCACTCTGGTGAGCCCCATCAACACTATTCCCAACTTCTAAGCCTGGCTCCTGTCACATTTCTGATCATACATCCTGTGTACCAGTTCACCCACTGAGTCTATGTGATCCAAGATTCTCAACACCATATCCAATTTCCTTGCCTAGCATAGGTTGTACATCTTTGTGAGCTGGTCCAATCTGTTGAGTCCCACCTGCTCTGTTCCCAATCTCCAGGCTTGTCTCTAGTCACTCAGCCTGATGAATCTACCTACCATTCTAATGAGTTCAGAGATGCTAGCCTGCCTGTGGCATTCTAAACTTCTAGGCTTTATCCATGATTACACACCCCGTATATCAACCCAGTTGTTTGGTTCACTGGACCATAGAACATTCAGACAATATCTCATGTCCAGGGATAGTACAGGTCCTACATCCTGCAAGCTGGTCCAGTCTAGGGAGTCCACTGGACCCAGGCACCTACACTATATCCAAATTCCTTGCCTAGTCTGTGGTAAGCAAGGAATGATGAGCTTTTTGAGTCCCTGGATCCTTGTCTGACCACAACATAACAAACTCATAAGCTTATCCTCAGTCTCACAACTTATCCTGGTAATTGTCCAAGACACTGCTCTATCCATGTCATCTTCACACTCCAAGCATAGCTTGGGTAGTACAGCTTTCACACTACCCCAAGCAAATCCATCTTTGTGGGCTTATCAAAGCCAAATTAAAATAACAGTAAGAATGGTGACAGCAGCCATGACAGTAACCGAAATCTTGTCATTTAGATGAATGACTTCAAGTAAATTTTCTCTCAATGAGAATGTTCACTCTTCCAAAAGAGTTATTCTGGATTTACATAGGCAGAAACTCCAAGGTTATCATTGCTCCCACAACTAACCTCAGAGTCCCAGCTCAGAAGAGAAAGCAGAAGTCAGTTTTTTACTGATGACAAGTCTTAAAAGCTTCATGCTTCCTGTGAGTCTTGCTTGTTTAGCTGACAAGGCTGGAGAATTGCAGGACACTTTGTCACTTTCTTTTTGGTCAGACTAAGAACAAACCAGACAATTTCACTAAATTTATCAAGAGGTAAAAATTCATACTCTAGAATAACAGCATAATTTCACTTCATTTTTAACTTTTAAAATGTGTATGTGTGTATTCATGTGAGTGTATGCCACATGTTTGCAGATGTTCACAAAGGCCATATGTGGGTTGTCAAGTCCTCTGGCACTGGAGTTACCAGAGGTTGTGAGTTGCCTGACTGTGGGTGCTGCAAACTGTACTCAGGTTCTCTGGAAGAGCAGTAATTCTTCTAACCATCTCAATGTATTTAAGCTATCTTTCTAGCCTCTAGGAGCTTAATTTTAAAGTTAAAATGAATACTCAGTACTCACTGAGACATTTCCAATGTTTAAATTATAATTAAAATAATAAAACATAGGGCTCAAGAGATGACTCGGTCATTAAATTGCTTGCTTTATTAGGACTAGAGTTCAGATCTCCAGGACATAAATGATAGTGGGTGTAGCATCCTATTTCTAAGTCAAGAACTCGGGGGATAGAGACAGAAGATCTCTATAGAAGCTGGCCAGCAACAATAGCTGTATAGATGACCTTAGGATTCAGCAAGAAAAATTGTAGAATTTAATAAGGTGAAGGGTAATGGAAGACATCAACCTCATTTCTCCAAATTAGCACATACAGAAAGTGATATCCACACACATATATAAACATGTATCCACCCTGCACATATACCCCAAGGAAACAAAATAATCATGAAATAAAAGTGTATTCACTAGCAAAGAGCAGAACAAAAAAGAAAAATTGTCTAATTGGCTCCATAAACCCAGTAAATCATAATTGCCTGGTATGCTTGCTGAATTTTGTCCCGTGAATTCAGAGTCTATTTGAAAGATTTCTAATGTGCATTTAAAAAGGCAATTATTGGCCGGGCGTTGGTGGCGCACGCCTTTAATCCCAGCACTCGGGAGGCAGAGCCAGGCAGATCTCTGTGAGTTCGAGGCCAGCCTGGGCTACCAAGTGAGCTCCAGGAGAGGCGCAAAGCTACACAGAGAAACCCTGTCTCGAAAAAAACCAAAAAAAAAAAAAAAAAAAAAAAAAAAAAAAAAAAAACTATTATTATATTCATTTGTTTTCACTGAATTAGAAGAAATATTGACTTTTAACCATGTATTCTTTTACTTACTGTTTTTAATCTCCAATTCCTAACCCTCTCAAATAATTCCCTGTTAGGAAATGCAGTCTTTATGCTTCTGAGATAACCTCCTTTGGTTTGTAATCTCAAAGCAGAAAGCTCATGAAAGTCCACGCTTACTTGATCATGTGTGAATGTGCACAGACACTGACTATGGCTGGAATATTCTTTAAGTAAATAAATGAGTACATGATCAGACAGTGAAGTATTCTTCTCATTTGTGTTCCGGGCTAGAGAGAAAATAGAAGTCAGTCATCAATAAGAAGACAATAGAAACTCTTTGTGTGACTGCATTTTTCATCTTTCACAGTCTATCTATCCTACATAGCTGTTCATCAGAAATTAGAGGAACAACATTTTAAATAAGACAAATTAAGCAAAAATTACGTTGCAGTAAGCCACTCTTAAGAACTTGTTATGTTATTACAAGAGGGACTTTTGTAATATGTTTTGGGGACATATTAGAAAAGATGGGTTTAGATATGCACACACACATTAAATCTAGAGATTAAGATAATGTGGCAAATTCTTATGTCATAATGTTCACTGTATCAGTAGTGTTAAAAACATGTTAAACCACCTCAGTTTCAATCAACATGCTATTCCTTTGCTTTTCTTGGGGACATTGTATTGCATTATAAACATATCAAATAACTGGCTTTTATGCAACTTATTTGCATATTTGATTTTCCTGTTTCTCAGTTAACTACTACAAGAAGAGTTATGGCTTAGTGCTTGTGAATTACTATCTAGTGATTGTTTTGGCTCATTCTGCATTGTATCTAATTGTTAGCAATTATTATTATTATTGTAACTTTCTGTCCTTATATTTATATTTGTATTTATATTTTTCATTCTTTTCTGAAGTGTTAGTAATTTTTAGAATCAGTAAATTTTTAAGAATCAAAAATAGAACACAGTGCATTTATGTTAGCTGAAATTAATGACATTTCAAGAGATTCTATTTCAACTTTTTTTTCTTAGTAATTATACAACTTTTCTCTTGTAACGTCTAATGAATGGAAGAAACATGAAAACATTCCCTCCATATGGCATTGCTATGGAACAACTTCTAGGAAGTGCTTTGTTCAGTAACAGCACAGATGTTCCAATCGTGGTTTCCATGAGACGCCAAGAAATGTCAACTGGGAACAAACCCAGGGGTAATTTGTGTAAATCATAGCACGTTAAGTGCATTATGTATTAAGTGTTTCTCTATTAGTACTAGAAAAATAATGTCTTTTTGACTTCTGCATCCTTTTGTCTACCCCATAGCAAGAGAATTGGATTGCCTTCATAAAAGACTAATGAGCAGCTTAAATTCTATGTCACATATCACCAAAAGGTTTTGCAAGATAAATGTTATGTGTTTAGTTTTCCCTGGGAAGCTGGGGATTTAACTGTTCTTCCTATACTAGAGATTTCACAATGCAGCTTGCAACAACCATTCTATCTGTTAGTCTTACAACATAGCTTCTGTTTTTATTGCAATGTTTGGCTATCAATTTAAATTAAAATCTAAAATATTCATAAGCATGATGCAATCAAACCTAAGCCCATAATGAATTATCATATCTCTAAGTGGTTTGAATGGAAAAACATATACAACAACCAATGCAGTAGTTATTAAGCTATTATTTGTTTGTCTATTTTTCTCCTCAAGTTCCTCAGATAGTAAAAATTGGTTTTTATTTGATGGGTACCAAAATCCATTTTTTTTTCTTGCAGGCATTCTTGTTTTTCTAAATCAACCAATCAGTATCATGTTATCCTATTCTACAAATACAACAAATTAATAAACATATAATGTTACAGGCAATGTCATCCTTTATCACATATTAAAAGTCCATTATTTTATTTTTACCTCAAATAGAGTCCAGAGAGCTCTCCCATTTATCAGTTTTGAGATATTTAAGTGGTGCTGTGAAAACAGTCAACACATTATTATTGTTTTGAAATTGGTATTTACACTAGATTTATTTCTGTGAATAATAGAAATATTTCTGTGAATATTGAGAAACACTTAAAGGAGTTTGTCAACTTACCTTTCAGTGTGTGTGTGAGTGTGTGTGTGTGTGTGTGTGTGTGTGTGTGTTTGCTTAGGGGGTTGTTTACCCAAGTGGACGAGTGGAGATGGACTTGGAGGATAGAAGAGAGAGTGCCATCCCCTGAAGCAGGAATAACAGGTGGTTGTGAGTACACAGGTACTGGAAATCAAATCAGGTCTTTTGTCAGAGAGGTACATGCAATTTTCTTAGCTGAACCATCTCTTCAGCCCCAATCTAGGAGTTTATTATTAGTTAATTGGCTGTTTTAGAGCTGTTTCATTTTTTAAATCTCTAAATTCTATGTTTCAAATAAAACTAAATTTACTAATCATTTTTCCCAATAGTCCTTGAAAATTTGAATTTATATAACTATTGTATTCTGATATTATAGTTATTCTTTTGCTGTATATTTGCTGAGTCTTATAATTCTAAGTATGCACAAATAAATTATAGTGAACAAAATTGTAGTCTATTCATCCATTTATTGAGAAAGTCTATTCTTAAATTAAATATTTCCTTGAACAGTAACAGATGCCATTCATTGAAGTATGACCCATACAATTACAACAGCTATAATAATGAGACAACAAGAATTTTGTTAAAATACTAGGTGATGAATGCAAGATACTGAGTAGTAATTAAAGCTACCACCTGTTTCAATTAATCAAAGAGAAAAATACTCAAGTCAGAAATGAATATGAACTATATTGTGCTGAAAAGCTCTATCACTTTCAACTCTTTTGTGAATTATCTAATTCAAACTTTGTTGTCTTTTCTGTTTTGTTTTGTGTGTTTTGGTTTGTCTGTTTTAGCTTACATTTTCCACGATGGTACCAGCTTCCAAAAATTTAAATATACTATGAAGCTAAATACATAACTATAGAGATTTGTTATAATTTAAAAATCTAATATTTGAGCACATAAAAATAAGCCAGCTTAAAAAAAACTATAAGATAAAAGTCCAGATATAACTGAGAAAGCATAATATGTGAAACTCCTTAAAACAATTAAATTTCTGTATATAAACAGTTGGTTCTGACATAAACTAAAGAAAAAATGCCGAAGAATCATTTGTGAATAGAAAACAGTTAATACAAAAGAAAGAGCTGGAAAGAAAATTCTATAGAGGGAATGAAATTTGTCACTATATTATGTCAACAATCCTGGTTACTATTACCCATGGCCACAAGTGGTGAATCAAACATATAACAAAACAGAAAATAATAGACGACTTCTTTGGAAACTAATATGCAAAGTTTTATACCATGCCATCTGGGCATGTAAGTCGTAGGGGTTAAGATATCAAGGCATTGCTAGTTGTATGACTACAGCGGACACAAAACGAGGAAATTAACAGCGTACTAGCAAAGAGATGCATTGTGCCACCTGTGAACATTCAGAATAAAAGAAGCACGTACCAACAACTTTCTTCAAAATCTGAAAATGTTCTTCTGATTTATAAACTGCATGTTAAACCTATGCTGCCACGTATGCTTTATTAGTTCCAACCATCGGCAACTGAGAATAGTATGATGACAGTGGCATTGTTTGGAAGGCTGTGAACTACAATTTGGAGACTAGAAGTTGAGGAAGCCGATTGTAAATAGAAGTGTCAGGGTGCCACCAAACCTATGCTTATCATTTCTAACAAATGGATTTAAATAACAACATATATAAAATTCTAAAACCATACCTTGACTAGTCATCTAGTCCTTGTTTTCTGGTATACTTTCATATTTAAAGCCCACATGAAATGTTACCCCTCATTCTAACTTTAGTTTCCTGTTCTATTACCTTCCTTGTATTAATAATGTGATTAACTTGTGATTGTACTTACTGAGACAGAAAAATGCACTGGGACAGGTGTGGTGACATTTTATTTGTGTGTTAATAAAAAAAAGCTTGTCTGGACATCAGAGGGAAAGGGCCAGCCATTTTAAGTAAACAAAGAAGTCAGGCAGCACATGCCCTTAATCCCTTAGCAGGCAGGATCTCTGTGTGTTCAAGGCCACAGTAGAAAACAGAGCCAAGCATGGTAACACACGTCTTTAATCCCAGTACCAACCATGGAGACCAGGAAGTCTGTACAGACAAACAGAAAGTGATAGAGCTGTGTAGGAAAAGAAAGTGAGGTAGCTGGGCTAACAGAGCCAATGAGAGGGCAGAAAAGCAAGGCATATAAAGCCTGGGTAGACAGGAAGTCGAGCCATTTGGAAGCTGCAGAGTTGGTGAGGTAAGGTTGGCTGGTGGCTTTCTGTATTTCCTTGATCTCTCTAAGGCTTTAAACCAAATTTCTAGCTTCGTGTTTTTTTATTTAATAAGATCATTTAGAAATTCATCTATAGACAGGAGATGGCTTGGTTGTTATGCTTGCACATATCCCAAGCACATATAGAAAAATCTGGGCATGGAGGGAAATACCTCTAATCCTACCTCTGGGGAAACAGAGTTAAACAGATCTCTAGAGCTCACTGATTAGCCAGTCTAATCCAATCAGGGAGCTCCAGGTTCAGTGAGAGTCTTTATCTCAAAATAATAATAATAATAATAAATATGATAATAACAATAATAATAATAATAATAATAATAATAATAATAAAAGGTGGAAAGCTACAGTGGGAAGACATCTGTTGTTTACCTCTAGCTTCCACAGCATAGACAGAGGCATTTATGAGTCCCTTTTCACATGTTATAAACACTAAATCTCTCTTTCTACTAATGGGGGAATGTCTTTCTGCACGCTATAAATATATGTTGCTCTCATTGTTTGATAAATAAAATGCTGATTAGCCAGTAGCCAGGCAGGAAGTATAGGCAGGGCAAGAAGACAGGAGAATTCTGGGAAATGGAAAGCTGAGTCAGGAGATGCCAGCCTGCTGTCTAGGGAGCAGCATGTAATAACACAAAGGTAAAATCATGAAACACATGGCAACATATAGATTAACAGAAATGGGCTGAGTTTAAATATAAAAGCTAGTCAGTGGTAGGCCTGAGCTAATGTCTGAGCAGTTTGAATTAATGTAAACTTCTGAGTGATTATTTTATAAGCAGCTGTAGGGTCCATGGGGCTGGGCAGGACCAGAGAAAGCTTCAGCTACATTCTAACTATCGATCAATCAGTCTATCTATCTATCTATCTATCTATCTATCTATCTATCTATCTATCTCACACACACACATACTTCCTCCTTTCATAAACACAAAAAACAATGTTGCATAGTCAAAGATTCTTATGTTGAAAGCCTCACTCACAAAGGATGTATTGATAGTTGGGACCTGTCCGTCAATATCTCTCAGTGAATAGAGATGTTTATGTGAAATTATGATAAACTATGTTTGATCCTCAAATTCTCATAGGTGGTAGGAGAAGACTGGCTTCTGAGAGGGAACATCCTTTGCCATCTATAGTCATATGTACACCTACACTACATACATTCAGATATACAAACAATAAATACATAAATAAATACATATATACATACACTATGTACATACTCATTGCACACACTACCTTATGCACACAAATGTATATACACACTACATACATATGTATTTTTGACAAAGAAATAGAGTCTGTGGGAGATGAAAGATCATGAGCATTCATCCCTTAGAAATAATATAAAACCCATTTAAAAGAGGCCCAAATGAGTTTGCTCATCCTTTCTGACACAGGATCCAGAGGAAAGAAATGTCACACAATGAATTGGCACTGCTTATTCAAATAAAACTGAATCTTTCCTATTTTTTTCATAAGATGTCCCCAGACCCAGAAAAATATGTAATTTTTGTTGTTTATAAGCTAGCTAATCCATGGTATTTTGTTGGGCACATTAACAGGATTAAGGCAATATATTTGTTTCCATTAGCTTTCAGATTGTGTATGGACTTGTTCTTAGATATCGGTAGTGCAACAATGATGATCAGAGTTTGCACATAAATTCTTCCCATCCCTAAATAGTGTGTGCACAATAAAGATAGAAAGGATCCCCAAAGGGAGGCCCTAAGTGCAGAGAATCATGGAGCTGGCCTTGCCTAGCTGCCTTGAGCATCATGAGACATAGGTATTTTGGCTTAGAATCCATGACTACTGAGACACAATGTGCCTTCTGGTTTGAGAGACTGATGCACTCCCTCAGACAGTGAAGAGTTCAGGCTACCTTGTGTTTCTCTGGGTGTTTCCTCAGAATTCAAGGAAACATTGATGCTCGACAGAACAATTGGTCTTAGACATTAATCTTGTGTACCCAATAAAGTTTACAAACATCATTGTATCCTAGCAACTACAACTATATTGATCCTGGCAATTGCCATTATATTCTGTTTTTGATAAGAGTATAAAAAATTTGATTGCTCTCAATAAAATTGCTGCAGTATAAGTTTGGCTATGGACCCTCCAACCAGGTTGATTTAATTTCTCATGGACAGATCAGGTGACCTTGGCCTAATCATTAAGCACTGGCACTTATTCCTATGAGCAAATAGTATTTTGTTTTGTAATATTTTCACATTTGTGTTAAAAAAAACCTAAGTTTATATTATCGACTATAATCGCATACAAAAAAATAAAAGAAAAAATAAAATAAAGTAAAATAAATAACGTGTTTTAAGGATACACCTGAGCCCTGTAGTGTTCTACTGGGAAAGACACCAGGTCAATAGGTCTGGGAAACAAACAGACAAGAAGTAGGTCTCTCCTGGCTGAAGAGGATTGCTGAAGCAGAAAGGGTAAGGCTCTTAGCTCTGACCTCTAGGGCTTTTATCTTTACATTGTCTCTATGTTTCTTATTTAATAAGATGATTACTTCTACACAAAAGTTAAGTCTCTTCTGTTGGCATCTTCAGTTAGTAATAAAAGAGGTCCAAGCCAGACATCAGGAATCTGGAAGGAAATTGCCTCCTCTGTGGAGGGGTATTCAGACTCAGTATTACTGAGATTCTCCCCAATGTAGTCCTCACATACGATCATTGCCATATGTAATAATTATCTCTATTTATTTAAACTTTTTCAAATTATTTTTTCACAACAGTATCTTTCATTCATTTATTCCTTTGATAATCTGGCACTGTTTAGCAGTATTTAATTTAATGTGAACACCACTGAAAAAGTAGAATTGTTTATTTTTCTGCCTCTGTGCATATGAGGACATCTAAGACAGGAGGACTTGAAGCATTAACTCCTATGTGCCCGGGAGGTAAGAAAAGAACACGTTTCATTCCTGGCCACTCTGATGACAGCCCTTAACTCTAAACAACAATGGTGAATTACACTTAGGAATCCATGGAGCCAAAACCTGTATATTTGGACATGCTATCGTTTATTTTAATTTCTTGACTAAAGCAAAAGAAAGATGGTGATGCCATCAGATTTGGGCACCTGTTAGAGCTGGCAGGCTCCAAGTGTTTTAAAAAAGAAATCCCAGTATTCAATGGTTTGGGGCTAGTGATAACCCCCACAGAGTATGCAGCAGTCAGTATCGTGCTAAATGGATTCCTTCATTCCTTCTTTTCTCCCACTCTTCCCCGCTGCTTGTTTCTTTTTTTTTTTCATGTCATTGTTCATAATGAGAGCTGGATTTTCCTTCTCAATTGTACTTTGTGCTTCCAGCCTAGATAATTTGTCTAGCTTGAGTAACTAATTAAAAACTATTTTATGGAACTTGCACTTTCTCCCAAGAAATTGGTTAATATGATAGACTGATGTTTTTACGAGCCACTCTAATCCCATAACAATTGTTAATGATTTGTGCTACTCACATTCTGGTTCCGTCTTTTATATTTTCATGAGATTTCTTCACATTCTGGGCGCATCTGAGCAAAACTGGTATTTTCATGCTTGAGCCTATAGCTACAAGATCCAAAACAATTCCTCTTTTTAAATTGGACACCAGATACGCAGCAGTGATCAGTGATTCTCCAGTTTGCTTCAGGGCTCTTGGAAATCCTTTGTCTTTATTCAATAGCTTATTAGAGGATTTAGATCCAATATGTCTTAAAACTCTTTCCAGATTAATGAAAAAAAATTCGTATTGAACAAACGCCTGGTAACGTTCATTACAAAACAAAGTCATATGTAGTTTTGTATTTGTCATGTTTCAGTTAGCCTTCTGGAAATCAGTGCAGCATGCTTCTGGCTGAGATATTTTTCAGTCAGATTTTTCAGTTTAGACTTCCATAGCCAGCAATGTTAGTCTTCTTTTTTTTTTTAATATCACTTCACATTGTTACAAGTCAAGGGTTGTTAACTATTCTAGTTTTCTTTTTGTTGGTGTAATGAAACTGCGGCCAAAAGCAACTTGGGGAGAAATAATTTATCTCAACTTTCAGTTTATAAGCTAAGACTAGCATGCAAGGTATCCCTAGAGAAGACACCAACAAAGATGTTGTTTACTGATTTGCTCTTGGCTTAGGCCTTTTCATACTGCCCAGGCCTTCTTCCCTAGGGATGGTGCCACATACACTGGGATAGTGCCTCCTACATTTAAAAGCAATCAAGAAAATTGTATTATAGACATACTAAAAGGCCATTTCATTAAGGCAATCCCCCTGTTGTGGTTTCTTCTTCGCTGGATGTCAAGACTACCCATCTCATCAAATCATCCAATTCACAACCACTTTTATTTGAAAAGGAGTCGAAGAAAGAAAGTCAATATTATTAAATCTTACTTTGAAAAGACAACAACAAGCCTGCTGAAAAACAATACATAATGTCTATGAAAGTTACTATACTTAAGCTTAGAATCTTTCCCTGTGACTACTTCTACTAAGAGTTAATTAAATTTATAAATTGATGTTACATGGCTACTTGGAAAATACCACACACAAAAGTTTTTTTTTCTTTTATATTATAAGCATAGCTTCCTTCAGCGTGATTTGTTTAGTAATTTTTATTTAGTAATTTCCCCAGTAATGTGGGGGAGGGGGTTGTGGAATGTTACTTTGTCATTTAAGGTATATCTTTTTTTTAGCCTGTCTTGTGTCACATTTATTTTTAAAGTCCTAATTATTGGGATCTGTAACTTATGTGAGTCCAGTTTCATCTCCAAATTCAGCTCAAATTGAGAAAGCTCAATTTCCAGCTATAACACCAAGCCATAAATGAGAATTAGACAAGATGAAAGAAATACAAGAGAATATATACAAGGAAACCAGTATAATTAAACTACTTTGAAGGAGAAAGTATAACATACAGGTTCTCATAATGCAAATATGTGTAATTTAGAGAGCAAATGGAAAAATATAATTATGCTCACTATACTAGGGAACTCTAAACCATAAATTTACAACTTGCATTATATGGAATAGTGAGTTTGCAGATTTTAAAACATAGCATGCTGTTTCCTTAGAATGGTGAATAGTAAATATTTTCACCTTGTGGGCCACCAGACATCAATGGCATCTCTTCTATTGACACTTAGAAATAGCCACAACACTATGTCTATACAAGGACAAAACTATAATCCAGTAGAACTCATTAATAAATGAAGGCAGTTGCCCATAGGCCATTGCTTATTGATTCTTAAAATTTCACTTTTTAAAATCCATATTTCTTGCATTTAACCTTGACCTATGCCTGAGTTTGTTGGTGGTATTGATTTTCTCACCCCTATTTAATGCTTGATTTTAAAAGCTTTTCTTCAAATGTTTCTGTTTAGAGAAGTGAACTTGGAAATAAATTAAACTGAAGCATTAAGGTTCAATTTGTGATACAACCCTTCTGTATCATCTAGACCAATGTAATATTCATTCAGAATCACATTTGTCATTCATTTTTGTTGTTGACATACCTATTTCCTGGGCACCAATATTCACTAGACCATGTATGTGAAAAAGTAGCTAATAATTTTAACACAGTGCTCCATTGTTGCTACTGTTTAGAAAAATGATATGAATTTCTATTATTTTTATTGATGAATATACATTGCAATTAAAAATAATTTATCTACTCTATTGTCTTCTTTGAATTTCTTGCACATGGAGAATCAATTGCCTGCTAAAAAGAATCAAATTTATAGGACTGTTATGTTATAGCCATGTTAATTTTCATAATGCAGTTTTCTTTTTTTGTTGTTGTTATTTTTTTTGTTTTTTTGTTTTTGTTTTTTTCCAAGACAGGGTTTCTCTGTGTACCTTTGTGCCTTTCCTGGAACTCACTTCGTAGACCAGGATGGCCTCGAACTCACAGAGATCCGCCTGTCTCTGCCTCCCGAGTGCCGGGATTAAAGGCGTGCACCACCACAGCCCGGCTATAATGCAGTTTTCTAGTCTAACATGATTTCAGTACAGTGGGGCTAAAAAAGAGGGAACATGTGTGGGTGGGGATGAAGGGAAAGAGTACAGGGACAGATAGCTGAAATTTGGGATCATTTGTGGGACAACGTGGAAACCTAGTGCAATGAAAAAACCCTGGAATCTACAAGTGTAACCCTAGTGAAAACTCGTAGGGATGAGTGATACAGGATCTGAACCTGTCGTCTTCTCTAACCAGACAAGACTTCCAGCAGTAGGCCTTAGATATCAACCCAGCCACAAAACCTTTGACCCCCAGTTTGTCCTGCCTGCAAGATGTGCTGGGGTAATGGGGGTGCATTTCTGTTAATCTATATGTTGCCACATGTTCTTGGCTTTACCTGTGTGCCATTACATGCTGCTCCCTGGACAGTGGCCTGGCATCTTCTGACTCAACCTTCCTCTTCCCAGAATTCTCCTTGTCTGCTTATCCCACTTATACTTCCTGCCTGGCTACTGGCCATTCAGCGTTTTATTAAACCAGTGTACAAAAGCATTATCCCATAGCAGTGTATGGGGAGTATGTCTGACTCTTTTGCCTGCTCTTGGGACTATTTCTCTCCTGATGGGTTGCCTCATCCAGCCTTGATATGAAGGTTTGTTTATGCCTTGTCTTACTGTATCTTGTTATTCCATGTTCTGTTGATATCCTGGGAAGATTCCTCTTTTTTTTAAGGGAAATGTGAGAGGACGGGATGGGAAGGGAAGAAGGAGGGTGGCAACTGAAAGGAGTGGAGAAAGAAAAAAAAAACTGTGGTTGAGATGTAATGTATTGTAACTGAAGTTATCCCTGCCTGATTCCCACAGCCCTCAGACCCAAGTAAACACACTTATATTATTTACAAACTGTATGGCCTAATGGCTCAGGCTTCTTGCTATCTGTTCTTACATCTTAAATTAACCTGTTTCTATTAATCTATACCTTGCCACATGGCTCGTGGCTTACCAGTACTTTACATCCAGCCCCTCATGGCAGAGGCTGACAGCGTCTCTCTGCCTCAGCCTTCCACTTCCCAGACTTCTCCTCTCTCTTTGTCCTGCCTATACTTTCTGTCTGGCTACTGACAAACCAGCATTTTATTTATCAATCAATCATCTACAGCAATATATGAAGGAAGAAGTAAATGAAAAACAGGCATGTAAGGGATAGTAATAAAATACAGTATAATATGATAAGATAAAACAAAATCAGATTGGAATATGACAAAACAAACACAAAAAAGACCACAAAATAACGTACAAGAAACAGATACAGACACAGAGACAGACTCATTCCTACACACAGGAATCCTATAAAAGCACAAAACAAAAAGTCACTATATGTGCAAAGGACCTGTAGGGTAAAAAAGAGAAAAAAATTTAAAAAAAAACTGGCTTGACATTATGAAACAAGGGATATCCAAAAATGCTGTTGAATTTGTTTTCTGTTGGTTATCTACTGCTAAGCATGCAGCATAAATTTAAGTAAGAGTAGTTTGTTTCCCCAGTGAGACTTCCTTCGGGAAAACTCAATATTTATTTGTAAGTGGTTATCAAATCCTACTTGATTGTAAAGGCAATAATAATGACAGAAGTAAAGAAATGTAACCTTTACATGTATATCATGAAAGTATAATTTTCAAGAAGTTTCTAATAGTATTAACTGTTTACAGTATGTATATATGTTAACAATTAATAGACTAATGTTAGTATTTAGTATCATTTTTAGAATATATATGTATATATAATGCAAATAGTTTGATTTCCTTTTCTCTTAATAGTGACTATGAAACAGAATTAATGTAGCAATAAAGACAAAGAAATTATAAAATATATCATTATATAACAATGTGGATACACTAACTAATCAGTACTATGCGTTTGTGTATAAAGACCACACTACTTATGTTATACATAAGAAATATTCTATGACATTAAATGACGCTTATATAATTACTTTTAACTATGTAAAATAAACATTTAAGATATAATTTCAAACTATGAAAATTACAGGAACATCACATGTCACTAATAATCTAGAGTTATTTATCGTTGATTTCCAAAGAAAGAAAATCATGCACATGATAGTAATACAGACAGGACTCTGAAAGCAGCAGGAGTATGTTAATATCTACTTTGTAGTTTAAGAAGAAAGTTAGTATGTAAGGTGCATTCAAAACTTTGCAATTTAAGAAGAAAGTTTATAGTTGAGGTGTATTCAAAAGTGAGACCTTGCAATAGCAAGAATTTTGCAAAGCATTGCTAGAAGAACTGAGGGATCTCCATGGCAGCTGTTTACCCTTCCATAGGGGAGGTACCAATGAGCTATCATTAGTCACTAAGAGCACTGCCATGTGGATGAGTGATTAAACTTGACAAAGGCAATCCAGCAGAGCAGCACAAAGATCAATAGGTCACCACTACAAAAATCCATATTTCAGTTTTCAGAAAATGAGGTGACCTGCCTTAAAAAATGATTTTCCAATCACTGAATAAAATGCAAGAAGGGCAATGGGGAGAAATTATTAAAGGGAAAATACATGCATGACTTAGGAAGTGAGATTAGATATTATCTCACATGCATCCATACCTGAAGATTCAATAAGTCTATGAATTTCCACAGCTCATAACTTAAAGCCTTTCATCTAAAATAAGGACAGAATACATTCAAGAAGGCTGACTTTCAATTTTTGTCTATAACAAAAGTAATTCATGTAAAATCTCTTTTAATGACTTTAAATATATTCATGCTGAATGAATTCACACACATGAAAATAATATTTTCTTTACCCTTGTTTGACCTGTACAGGTGCTTGCTGTGGGATATCTTTCTGTACGCTGTGAATATTTGTCGCTCCCATTGGTTAATAAATAAAGCTACATTGGCCTATGACAGGGCAGGATGGAGCCAGGCAGGAAAATCCAAGAGAGATAGAGAGGGAAGAAAGGCAGAGACATTGAGCCGCTCTGAGCCACCACCAAGAGAAGCAAGATGCGAGACAACAGGTAAAGCCACGAAGCCACATGGCAAAACATAGATTAATAGGAATGGGTTGAGTTAAGTTGTAAGAGCTAGTTAGTAATGAGTCTAAGTCATAGTAATTAATATTAAGTAA
>CABHPQ010164630.1:0-17894 GCA_902168405.1 Peromyscus aztecus | reverse complement strand
ATATATACATATTTGTGTGTGTATACATATGTGTGTTCCTATATATGGTATATATTTTTTCAGAATTGTCTAGAATAAGAGAACTTATAGAATTAAAGTATGTGTATATTCTCTCTCTCTATATATATATATTGTGTGCATGTGTGTGTGAAAGTATAAAGGAGATTTATTAGAATGACTTACAGGCTGTGGTCCACCTAACACAACAATGGCTGCTTATGAATACAAAGTCGAAGAATCCAGTAGTTGCTCAGTACACAATGCTTAATGCCTCAGCTGGTCTTCAGTATATGCTGGAATCGTGAAGAAGGAGGCTCTAACACCACTGAAAGAATGTAATTGCTAGTGAGGGAAAGAGCAAACAGGCAAAGAGCAAGGCTTCTTTCTTCCACATCTTTTATATATAGGCTTCCCGCAGAAGGTATAGGCCAGATTAGAGATGGGTCTTCCCACATCAAAAGACGTGGATTAAAGGACTGCCTCCCCACCTAAAAAATCAGACAAGAAGTGGATCATCACACTTCAAACGACATAATTAAGCAAAACTCCTTCACGGGTGTGTCCAGCCATTTTTGAGTTTTAATTAATTCCATATATAGTCAAGTTGACAACCAAAATAGCCATCAAAATCTCTCTCTCTCTCTCTCTCTCTCTCTCTCTCTCTCTCTCTCTCTCGATATCTATTTATACATATATCTATCTATATGTATATATTGATCTCTCTATATATGTGCATACATATATCTCAACATATGACTTGATATATATATATATATATATATAGACAAATAAATATCTATATATAGATATAGATTAGATATATAGGTGATAGCTATTGATATAGACATAGATATACTACCACTTCTGCCCCCAATGAACTATTGCTCTCTGACTTTGGACCAGTTACAGCTTCAGGTCAGATCCAGCTTAGATTCTCTGAGTAGTTCTGAGTCCAAAATGCATCATACCTCTGTAATGGTTATTTACCTACAACTTCTGGAAGGACAAAGTACTATACTGTATTGTTTTGAGAATTTCTTGGACTCCTCTGATCAACAACTCCAATGGCAGGTTTTCATGTCTGGTGCTATGGATTTAATTAGATGGTCTATCTCTCTTGGGGGGAGTAATGTCAGCCTAAGTGGTTTAACTTCATTTAATGTATGTGTGTGTGTGTGTGTGTGTGTGTGTGTGTGTGTGTGTGTGTGTATGTGTGTGTGTGTGTGTGTGTGTGTGTGTGTGTGTGTGTTTGATCTGTGTATACACTTATATGTGTTATATGTAATTTGAGGGAAATGAAAAAGAATATGATTACTTGTGGCATTTTCAAACTTCCTGAATGTTATTTTTATCTCATCTTTCCCTCTCGTTCTATATTGCTTCCCTCTTCCTTTCCTAGTTAACATACTTTATCATTTCCCCCTTCATATCACGCGTATCTTGGTGTTCTGCCTAGTGCCCCATGACCCCGTCACCCATACTGGGAACAGTTTTCTTTCCTAGATTCTGCTGTTACTCTGGGTAATACTTACATCAAGAGATTTCGAGCTGTGGACCACAAATGGGAGAGAACCCAAAGAGTTTGATTTTCTGGGTCTAGGTTACCTCAGCCTATAGACTATTTTCTAGTTCCATCCATTTCCCTGCAAAGTCTAAAAGAAAGGACTTTAGGGTGGGTAAACTATTAATATTAACTGAACACAAACATGAAGGCAAAATAATGTGATTTTTTTTTAGTTAAAAAGACTTAAAATAAAGCATAAAACATTTTAATGATAGTTTAGAGGATAGTTTTAAACTCAAACTTATTTGTCTTTACTTATAATTTGTGTGAATCAAAGAAGGAGAAGAACCAAGGATTGAAATGGTCACTGTATACAGAGTGCCTCACACGTGGACACTATTGTGTTCTGTTGCTAAACAAGATAGATACCTAGTTAACAATTGGAGTGATTCTTGAAAAGAACCTGATTCCAAGTGTCCAATTATGAGACTACTGGATGCTTCTGAGTTGAAATATAGTAGACACAGTAGTGATTTATTCTGACACATTTCAAAAGCAGGAATTGGATCCCAGGAAGTAACTTCAAGAACTTGTTAATTTTCCCCCTTTGTAAGCCTCTGTTATTGTGGAGGACATGCGTTACAGACCTCAGATTTCAAAGCTAAATCTAATTAGATAGGAGCATTTGCAGTGTGTCTCTGAAAATGTCTAAATAACAAACAAAATTTGTTTTGTAAATATTAATGTAGTTCACTCTCTGTAGATGTGATAGAGATGAGAAAAAAGGAAGGTCATAATAATCATTCATTCTTAAATAAATGAAGGCTGCATTATGATATGAATGAAAAGACGCTGAATTTGTCAGAAATTAAATCAACTATTGAGAACAAAGACTCAGTAGTAATCCAAAATGGCCTAATATATTTACCCATTACAGTAAAAGATAAAAACTGCACAGTATAACTCTACTTGCAGAAGCTGTTTCACACCAATCATTAATTGATGCCAGAGAAGTTGTACTGATCTGAGAGAAAGTCCATGAATATTCCTGTCTATGATGACAAAATAATTAATTCAAATCAGAATACATGTCAGCCCCAAAACCTCCATAATTAGGCATGGTGATTGAATATTGGTCTTTCTTTTGAGTGTAGGAAAGAATAATAATTTATGATATCTAATGAAAAATGATTTTATTCTCCTAAATTTTCATTCCCTTCAAGATCATTTACTTTTTCTTGAAGACTGTATTTGACTCTTCGTGCTCAAGCCCCCACTGAATCACTGATGTCTCAGGGTGGGAAGATGCCACCAACTGTTGCAGAATATTATTTCAAGGTGTGTTGCTTTTGTTTATGCTCTGAAACATTTGTTTAATGATGCAAAGATGTGTTTGATTAAATAAAATTCACCTATGGTCAGGAGGCTGAGTCAGCAATTAGCTGACAGGAAGTGGTTGGGAGGAGCCAGGTGAGAAAGGGGTTTATAAGGAGGGGTGACGAGAAGCAAGAGGGCTTTTTGTAGGACAAAAGCAAGGAGAGGAGGTGAACTATTAGCTATTCAGGCTCTGAAGAGCAGAATTCCACCTTAACCTTTGAATCTTGAGTTTTTTAAAGGGAGAGAGGTTTAGTTAAGTTCCTTTTGTAGCTTTGTGAGAGTTGGAGCCAAAAGGAACAGATTTCCCTCCTGGTATGCCCCTTGCGGCCTAACCATGGAGTTGCAGTTGCTAATTCAGCTGTGGCTTAAAGGGCAGCAACCATTTAAAAAAGGTAACAACCAACAGCTACTTCTTGGTGTTAATAGAATGCCAGGGGAGTCTGTAATCTAAGGGTGATAGGGCAAATTGTTTCATCTTTGCTATATCGTATTATGCATCTCTAAATCAGTTCATGAATGACACTAACAGAAAGTCATATAAAAAGAAAAGAGAAGATGTGTATTAGTGACTTTATTAGGAACATATGTAAAGAAATGTTCTGATTTGCTTGGAAGATTTCCGGCTTCATGCTATCTATATCCATTGAAGAAATCTAAGACCCCTGGTATTTGCTGTACACATTATGTTTAATTGTTCTGACATTTTTTCTCTGTCCTGTGCAGCTGCAGAAAAAGTGTGTGCCTGTGCCTCTGTGCCTTGCAATCCACTGCATTAATCCGTTGCATTCAGTCTACATAGTCTCACTAGCCTCTGCTGCTTCCAATCCAGTGTACAATATATCCCATTATTTCATTAACTCATGCAATCTTTCTCTTTATTTTTTCTTTTATAATATAAATTGTTTTTATAAATTTAATTAAAATACAATTGCATCACCTTTTCCTCCTATGTCTTCCCCCTGCCAAATTCATGGCCTCCTCTTCTTTAAATATGTTGTTATGAACACACATAAATATGTAAACATATAAATATAACCTGCTGAGTTACTTCAGTGTTGTCTGAATGTATGTCTCTAGAGCTAAACACTAGTTTATGGCTTCTTTAAACCCCTTAAATTCCTTGATAAAATTCATAATTGTACATTTATTTATATATTTATTTACTTACTTATTTATTTATTTATTTATTTTTGTGGTTTTTTTGAGACAGAGTTTCTCTGTGTAGTTTTGGTGTCTGTCCTGGATCTCGCTCTGTAAACTCATAGAGATCCACTTGGCTCTGCCTCCAGAGTGCTGGGATTAAAGGCATGCACCACTACTGCCCAGGGTAATTGTACTTTTAAGATCTCTGTCCCAGTGATCCACTAGATAATTCTCCTTGGAGACTATTTCTATGAGAGTGATGGATTGGGGGTGGGTAGGACAAACTGTTTTAATATTTCATGATGTTTGTATTTTTGTAAAAAGGCTTAGGCACATGGACTTTGTTGGTTTTGGGTCTAATGTGGACAGAGCAAGCTGAGTGTGCAAAGAATGAGAATCCTGGCCCAAGTCTGAAGGTTCAGAAGGTATAGTCTTAGCTCCTTAGACTGGGCTGGATTACCCAGTGCAGGACATTAGGATTGGTATGTACCTAACTAAGGGTTAAGAGAGAGGACTTGATAGTCACCAAATGTCAACATTACATTATGCCACCACTGTGGCTTATGAATATTGATCTGCACAAGCCAACAGATGATTACTTTCTATAAAGTACTTCCTAGAGAAGACAAATTGGGCCAATAATTTAAGCTACAACTAAAATTACACAAACAAACAATTCTTTTACATATAAATAAAAATATAGCTTAGTGCTCTTCTAAGGTTTTGATCTTGACTAGCAATCTTAATAATATATATTTTAGGAGAACATTTTTATTACTTTAGAAAATTGTATTACTTTAGAAAATCTCTGATGCATTCTGTATAAGTGCTTCTTACATTGTGGATACTTATAAGTCCAAGTTTAAAATGTCTATATATTTATTCCTATTGTATGCATAATAACAAGCTCCCATCATAATTGAACACAAAGATTGGTGACAAATGCATGTATTAAAAAGGGCCGTTAATTATATTCTAAGGAAATAATCAAAACATTATGTTTTATATTACTTTTGATTATCATTTGAGGAGCCATAATTTGGAAACATTGAGAACTGTTTTTAATCTAATATGTTGAAATTTTTATGTGTGCAGAAGCTACGTGTTTGTGTGTGTATGTGTATGAATAAATGCACATGTGTATATCAGCAATATAAGACAAAATAAAATATTATTAACAAAAATTACATCATGAATAGAAATACTTAACTGTAAAAGGATAATAGTGAAATAATAACCGTAAATTTTCAATATATTAACTTGACCAAAATAAATAAACCAAATATTATTTCTAATGCTCTGGGACATAAAATAAAATGACACTTGTAGAGTATATCCATGCTGTTAGCCAAACATAAGACTAATGATTTTCCTTATAATTGACAAATGAGAAAACTATCCTGAGAGTATGCCCAAGGTCTTCAAGTAAGTAAAACCCTGGCATATAAAAATATTAAAAGATAGAAGATTGTCATACATATGATAAAGTTTGTGAGATCTTATACTGTTTCATATAATGAAGAATTGTTTTGAAAAATTGTCTAATAAATTATCATTTTCTATTGAAAGACCTCTAATTAAATAATTGTCAGTAGCAACAGTACAGTTTGGCATAAGTGACATAAGATGAAGCCATAATTAGGCATAGGGTAATAAGATTAAGCTTATGAATAATTCCTATTGAAACTTTTAAGTAACCACAAGCAATATATATTGTATGTGCCTTAGCAAATGACTTCAAATCCAACTACAGTGAAACCAAGACAGAGATATGCTTAGATAATAAAGTTAAAACCCAAAGACTATATTTTATTGATTTTTTTTAAATTTCAGCAGTATTATGAAAATTTATCCTAAATTTTGTAGTTAAAAAAAAGAATATATAAGATTCTCCAATGTCATACTGAGGTAATATTTAATAAGCACACCTTAAAAAATTTAAATGACTGAGCACCATATAGAAGTATCCCACATTGTGGTTTACTGTCTGACTAGAATCAAGGAAGTGTGGATTTAACTGTTAATGAAGCTGTAGAGCATTTGAAAATAATCACACAAATTAATCTGTGTTGTCCCAAAAGGCATGCTCAGTTTTTTTCATATTATTTACTATAGATAACACCTTGAATTTTTGTCAATGTTTTTCTTTCAACTACTGAATGATGATCAGCATAGTCTCTGGTTTGGCTTAGAAAGTATTATTTATTAAGCAGGATGTGTGTCTTTACATTAAATATAGAGTCTTTCCTTGAAGGTGGTCATGGAAAAGTCACAAACAGTTGCTGTCCTGAAAAATATTCACCTCACAATTGGAAAGTGACTGGACTTAGTTTGTGGGCATGATTTTTTGATCTTTAGCTGTAGGATGTTCTGTATGACAAATATGTTAATAAATAAAGCACTGATTGGCCGGTAGCCAGACAGGAAGTATTGGCGGGACTAACAGAGAGGAGAATTGAGGGAACAGGAAGGTGGAGCGGGAGACACTGCCAGCCACTGCCAGGACAAGGAGCATGTAAAGATGCTGGTAAGCCACGAGCCATGTGGTAAGGTATAGATTTATAGAAATGGGTTAGTTTAAGATATAAGAACAATTAGCAAGAAGCCTGCCACAGCCATACAGTTTATAAGTAATATAAGCGTCTGAGTGATTATTTTATACGTGGGTTGTGGAACTGTGGGGCTTGGTCGGACCTGGAGAGAAGTACTCCAGCAACAATCTTTGTAAAATGTAATGCATTATTATAGAGTCCTCTTGGAAGTAGCTTTATTTTCTCATTGGCTTATTCACTTTGACACATGGTGATTTTGTACTCAGAGCATCATAGCTTTAATGTTTGAAAAGAATACAGTGAGAGTGGTGTGTAGTGAAATAGTAATGGATAGGTCTATCCAAAGAAAAAAATTCTCTATGCTAACCAAGAAAAATTTACTACAGTATCAAAAATATATACAGTGGTTAGAAGTAGGACTTTATAAGGACCATGGCTTGCAAAATATAGTTACAATTGTTTCACAATGAAAAATATTAGTTAAATTACTGTGGTAAATCTTATTAGTATAAAGACACATTTTTATGTGGTATAGCTTTTATCATAATTGAGACATAACTAGTAAAAACATATGATGGATTTATTAATGATTTTTTTGTTTGTTTGCTTTGGCTTTGGTTTCTTGAGACAGGATTTCTTTATGTAACAACCCCAGCTATCCTGGAAGTCACTTTGTAGACCAGGCCGGCCTAAAACTTACAGAGATCCACCACTTTCTGCTTCCAACGCGTTGGAATTAAAGTTGTGTGCTACTGTACCCAGTTTGATGATTTTTTTGATAATAATTTGAAAGTTGCATACATGAACACTGTAGTCTGGTTACATCATTTTTACCCCGTAGTCGCTGCTCACCAACTCCTTACTGCCTCTCCCACTCCCTCTCAAATTCAAAACTACTTCCTCCTTCACTATGCTTACATCCCTAGGGGGCTCATGTCTGGAGAAGACCGATTTCCTCTCTCTCAACACCCATAGGTTGGTGAAGCTCCTCATCTCCCTGAGGAGCCTTATTAGGTTTCCCCATCCACACTGGCATGCCGTCTAGTATCACATGATGATTTTGTAACAACATTTTGTGAAGTTATTACCACAATCAAGTTCGTTAGCAAATCCATTTATGCCCAAAGTTACTTATTACGTGTACGTGTATTTCTGCCCTACTGTCATACAGCTTCTAAGTACACAATGCAGTGTTCCCTACTGTAATTATGTCGTACATCGGTTTCTCCAAATATGTGTATTTTGTAATTTAAGTTTGTGATCATTATAATTTCCCCTTTTATCTTTTATTACTCAGTCCCTCACAACCGCCTATTGATGTTTGTTCTCTTTAACTTAAATTTCTTAGACACCACCTAGAAAAAAGATCACAAATAAACTTCTTCCTCTGTACTTAATGTAGTATGTCATTCTCTTTGATATGATGAAGGATATTCCCCCATTTTTTTTTAATTTTATGAGTGAAGAAGTTTATGTTGTATAAAGCCATGCCTGAAAATGTGTCTTCAGTCCAAACACTAAATTACATTGGAAATGATTACATTTTGGGTATCATAAGAGACTCCACATCCTTTTACATTCTGATGTAAATCTCCTTTATAGGAGTTCAGGGAATCCTGTTGAAGAGAGCAAGGAAGGAATATAGTAGCCAGCGGTGTCAAGGTCATCACAAAGGAACCCACAGAAACAACTAACTTGGGCTCATAGGAGCTCATGAACTCTAGACCAACAGCTAGGGAGCCTGCATGGGACAGACCTAGGCCATCTACATATGTGTGACAGTTGTGGAGCTGGATCTACTTGTGGGACTCTTAGCGGTGGGAGCAGGGCCTGTCCCTAACACTTGGGCTGGCTTCCAGGAACCTATTCCTCATACTGGTTTGCCTCACCTAGCCTTAATACAAAGGGAGAATCTTAGTCCTACCTCAACTTGATATACCATGCTTTGTTGGTACCTGTGGGAGGCCTGCCCCTTTCTGAACAGAAACAGAGGAGGAGTGGATTGGAGGGTTAGGGAGAGGTGGGAGGGGAATAGGAGGAGAGAAGGGAGGGGAAATTGTCTTCAGGATGTAAAATAAACAAGTAAGTTTAATCAATAAATAATAATAACAATAATAATAATGAAATACATGAATCACTGATGAGTGGCAAACTTCCTACTTCAATACTGGCCTAATATGGTATTATAAATATACCCAGCAGATATTGTTAAGGAATATGAGAAACAGAATATTTTGGTAAAATTGTTCATCATTTTTATAAATTCTTCAAAAAATCCATAAAACAAAAAACCCACTTCTCTCCCCCATCTCCTTGCAGAGTGACACCCCTTCACTATTCACACATTTTTCTGTCATTATTATTTTAAACCTACCAAGTCCAATATGTGTTGACCATGCATTCTTGAAAGTATGACCGTCCGCTGGAAGACTGGGGACCTACGAAAAGCTTCGATCTTTAAGAAAACAGACTCTCTGGTTCCCAGAAGCTATCGGCTGCCAGTAGCTCCTCAACCAGAAGTGCTACTGTAATAAAATAATGGAGCAGAAAGGGGAAACCTTTGGTGGTTGGTGGAAGCCAGAGTATAGGAGAGAATAAATGAATAAATGTGAACTTACTGATACAGAAGCTTACCTACACACATACACACATCTCATGTGAAAATAGTTTTAAAAGGAATTAATAAAAAGCAAGGCAACAATGACCCTAGTGGATGCCAATAATGACAAATATAAAGCCCAGGGCTACATTGGTTTACTTATATTGAAATTGTTAGGAAGTTTCTAGATGTGTAAACAGCACAGGCAATTGTGAATGCCATTGGTTACCATTCATAACTTGATTAAAAGTACCTATTGCTTACAGAACATGCAGAAATCAAGCATTTGCATTGAACCTTCTATCCTATTGGCTGTCTTTCCTAATGTTGGAAGATGCTATACACACTACCTCACTACCTGAGAAGACAATTAATCATCAAGCAACTGTGAAATATGGAAGGTATAATAACAACTAGCCTGGCAATACATGTTGACTGGTGTAATAGTGACGTGAATATCATGTCAATAATCAACCACTTTCTTATTTAAGTCTAGCGCCACAAAGTGAAACCCATATCTGTCATCATTCTCTGGCCAAGAGCAAGCAGGTCAGAGGCCTTAGTGGAGAACTTACTACCATTTTTTTCTGTAAATGGACATGGTATAAAAACGGTTCTTAATGATTTATCATTATACACATGATTAGTATGTCAGTCGATTTTCAGAGAAGATTCTATTTGCAATTGATAGCATTTAACATAAAATCACATAACTGACCAAGGTACAGAGAACAAGAATCTGCAGAATGCTGAACCCTAACTGGATCAACGATATCACCCCCCTCCCAGGTTCTGGGATCAAAACAGAAAATGGGGCAGAAAAATTGCAAGAGCTAGATGTGATGGATGAGTACAAGGAAAAATTAGTTTCCCAAACCCATCAGAAACGTAGTTGTTACCACATGCATAAGACCTGTGTCACCCCAAGTCAAATAAAATATTTACCTGTACTAAAGAGAAAATTTCATTCACACAAACTTTATTTTGTTGGTTGATTGCCATTGACCAGCAATGACTGAATGAAACAACTTTGGAAAAGAAAACTATATTATATATAGAAAGTCAGTGTTATTCTTCCCTCTGGGAGGTGATAGCAGGTGCCACATGACAGGCAGAGTGGTGGGGACCTGTGGATGAAGGCTCAAGATGGATTCTCACAGAAATGGATAAGGGTGGCTGGTGAGATTGAAGTCCTGTTTAATATCAAAAAAATGCCCAGCTCTGAGATTTGTTCCCTTTAATTATGACGAACTGTATGAGATGACATTTTATATGAATTTCATGTGGTTATCACAAACAAATGGAACAAATTTATGTGGAACAATACTATGAGCCATGAAAGATTATTTTAAGATTGTGTGAAAAGTTAGTTTATATAACACAATTCAAATTCTTAAAATTGTGTTTTAGCGAATTTTTTTTCGATTTAGTTATTTATTTATTTAAATTTTTATTTTCATTTTCATACCAATCCCAGTTCCCCTTCTCTCCCCTTCTCCTGTCCCACCACCTACCCCTATCCCACCCCCATCCACTGCTCAGAGAGGGTAAGGCCTCCCTTGGGGAGTCAACATAGTCTGACATACTAAGTTGAGGCAGGGCCTAGCCCCTCCCCACTGTGTCAAGGCTGAGCAAGGTATCCCACCCTAGGAATGTGTTCCTCAAAGCCATTTCATGCACCTGGGATAGGTCCTGGTCGCACTGCCAGAGGCTCCCCAAAGAGATCTAGCCACATTCAGAGGGTCTAGCTCGACCCCATGCATGTTCACTAGCTGACAGGTCAGAGTCCATGAGCTGCCCTCAGCTTGGGTCAACTGTCTCTGTGGTTTTTCCCATAATGATCTTGACCTCACTTGTTCCTGTGATCCCCTCTCTCTCTCTCCAACTTAAGTCTAGGAGCTCAGCACAGTGCTTTATTACTGATCACTGCATCTGCTTCCACCAGTTACTGGATGAAGCTTCTATGATGACAATTGAGGTAGTCATCCATCTGATTACGGGGAAGGTAAGTTCAGGTACCCTCTCCATTATTGCTAGGAGTCTTGTCTGTTGTCATCCTTGTCAATTCATGGGGATTTCCCTAGCACCAGGTTTCTCCCTAAGCCCCTAATGGTTCCCTCTACCAAGATATAGCTTTCATTGCTCTCCCTCTCTGTCGCCCCTCCACTCTGACATCTCAGTCCTTCCTGTTCCCATCCCCCATCCCTTCCCTTCTACCACACCCGTCCCAGTTTACCCAGGTGATCCTCTTTTCCCTTCCTGGGGCTCTCCATGTGTGTCCCTCTTAGGGTCCTCCTTTTTACCTAGCTTCTCTGGGGTTGTGGATTGTAGCCTGGTTATCCTTTCCTTTGCATCTAATACCCACTTATGAGTGAGTACATACTGTGTTTGTCTTTCTGGGTCTGGGTTACCTCACTCAGGATGATTCTTTCTAGTTCCATCCATTTCCATAGAAATTTCATTTACTGAAGAATTTATTGACTTTTTTTTCATTTTAGATTGTGAAATTCCAGAAAACAGTTAATTAAAATCTGAAGATATTAGTATACCACTTCTTTAAGTGTTAGATCAAAATTCTATTTATCCTATATCCCTTCATTACAGATTTCAAATAAGTTTTCAATATATTTACTAAAGAGGTAAACCATTGAATTTTATCAGTTAAAATTTAAGGACTCTTAAGTTTGGATTGATATTAGAGATAAAATTATATCATGGCTGTGTGTTGGTAACCTGAAAATGTTAAATTGTTAGCCAAAAAAAATTCTGAAAACTACTCTTTTGGAATGCAATAGTCTTGTTATAAATAACCATATATATTCTTTTAATTTATGCTTTAACTTAAGAATAAAGAAAAGGCCCGGCGGTGGTGGTGGTGGTGGTGCACGCCTTTAATCCCAGCACTGGGGAGGCAGAGGCAGGCGGATCTTTGTGAGTTCAAGGTTAGCCTGGTCTACAGTGCAGGATCCAGGAAAGGCACAAAACTACAGAGAGAAACCCTGTCTCAAAAAACAAAACAAAACAAGACAACAACAAAAAAGAACAAAGAAAAATGGACTGGAAAGATGGCCCACAGTTTAAAAGCACTTGTTACTCTTAGAAAGGACATGGGTTTGGTTCTTATTAACCCATGGTAGCTCACAATCATCTATAACTCCATTTCCAGGGTCTCCGAACCTTAATTCTGAAATCTGAAGGCACAGGACATGGATCTTATGTGCATATATAAATCAATGCAGAATGTTCACTTACAAAAAAAAATACCTAATAGATATATTTTTTAAAGAAAACAAATGAAAGTTTTCCAGTGGCCAGATTTATGGAATTAACAATAACAGAGCAATATATATATGATTAATGTAATGTTACCACCTCTCTTTTATGTTATAGAGTGTTTGATAGGGAAATATGTACGATATATTTATACTTTCTCATGTTTTCCTTCTCCCAGACTTTTCTAATCTCATTCAAAATTATAAGTACATTATATGCCATGTTCTACCAGGAAGAATAAGAAAAACATGCTGTGATTAATTTCTCCTGCTACAAGAAAAAAGTGAAACAAAACAAAGAAAAGGCTGTGACTAATTTTGCCTTTTCAATTTTATGTCTAAGCTTATATTTTCGTTAGGTTTCAGACCAGAATGTATCCCAACCATAATTCTTCCTTGACATGTAGGAAGTTTAGCTTTGCTGGAAGGTTTTTGTACCATAAAAATTCCTTTGAATCCTTGGAGTATTGTGGTAAATGGAACAATGCCACCCATCTAGTACAAAGGTGTCACATCCTGGAGAGCACAGCCCTCCTGGCACCCTAATTTTATCCAAGTGAAACCTGTGTAAGACTTATGTAACTATAAAATAATAAATTTTTGTTGTCTTTAAGCCACTACATTTGTAGTGATTTGTTACAGACTCAATAGAAAACTGTTAACAGAACCCTCCAGGCACTGTAAATCCATCTTCATATTTGCTCATTGACTCTCTTTCCATAACCTCTTTTCATGGCCAGCCAAAACTACAAAATCCCTCAGCAGAGATTCGTAACCTTTAACTTACCTGTAACTCCAGGTGGCTGACTCTCTCTGCATGTATTTGCTTCACATTTGAATCCATTAGTTCCTCTTAAATTTCAGTCTCTCTTTCCCGAGATCCAAGTGTGCCATGTTTTAAAGCTATAAAAATTTATGAGAAGAGAAAACAATGCAAAATGCTGAATAAATTGTGTCTCAGTTTAAAAACACATACACATGTCCTACCGTGATTCAGGAGACAAGCAGAAGAATCGTAAGTGACGAGGAATAATGACTGCAGTGTCGATATGATGGAAGGATGGGTGAAGAAGTCTGCAGAAGGTTGCTGCTGACAAAGTAGGTGCCATTTTGAGGGAAGACAGAAAGATGAGTGAGTTGGAGGAGAGAGTCTAAATGAGTTGGGGAGAGGCAGCATAGAGGACAATAACAAAGACACAATATTAAATGGTTTTCCTTGCATGCAGATGCAATTAGATATGTATCAATATATTTCATATTTCAGGGGCTTGGGAAATGGATTGATGCAGTACAAGCATGCGAATTTGAGTTCATTCCCTTACGCTCTACGTTAAAAAAAAATTTCTCTATGGTGACAGGTGCCTCTAATCTCAGTGCTGGGGGAATAGAAACAAATGGCTCCCTCTAGTTTGATGGACAGCTTTTTAGGTACATTGATGAACTCCAGAGCCACTGAGAAATATTCTCCCAAAAAGTAGAGTGAACAGCAATAAGGGAAGACAATGATGTAAACTCCTGGCCTACACACACACACACACACACACGAGAGAGAGAGAGAGAGAAAGAGAGAGAGAGAGAGAGAGAGAGAGAGAGAGAGAGAGAGAGAGAGAATATCTTTATACATACATGTTTCATCATATATAATAAATATAATATGGAAGCATAATGAAGACTCTTTGAAGGGAAATGTGACAGTAGAGGAGGAGAAATTGATACAGTGTGTATGAGGAGGGACATGAATCTTTCAAATATAAAGGTGATGGTAGTTAAACTACTAGCATTGTTACCTGCCTTTTGTAGGTCCTAACAACTTCTCACGCGTCATGGAAACTGTATCGCCCCTCACAAAAAATCTTTAGGACTTTTTCATTATCTTCAGCAGCCTAATTCTAGATGCAATAAATCCTTTCCTCCTTCAGTCTGAGAGCTAGACAGAATAATACAGAAATAAGAAACACTTGTAGTTGCGAATCAAGGATAAATATACTTCTGTTTTATCACTGAGCAAACATCTGAATACCATAGGATATGTTTTAAATTCTGTACCATAAATAATGTAGCCATGGTACTTGAAGATGAGTTATTAGAAATCTGAGATTTTAAAATTTAAGATATGTGGAACAAATCGTAGGGATTGGAAAGACTGCTCAGCGGTTAGAGCACCTTCTGCTTTTACTGAAGAACTCAAGTTCATTCCCTTAATCCACATTATGTGGCTCACAGCATTCGGTAAGTCCAGAGCATCTGACAAAAGATATAGAAAAGAAAAGCATAATATACTCAAAGTCTACTTTGGGAATAAAATATTTCCCTGATGTTTTAATATAAGAAATTTCATAGGAACCCTGGTTAATATACTGAAAACTAGTAATAAATAATTCACTAGTCAGCTTTCAGAATAAGATAACTTTATTCTTTTCAAGAGAAAAACAAATGCTGCGGTGACTTACAATTTCCACAGTGGACATTTCAGACTTCCCCTCTCTTTAAAAAAGAAGAATACTCCAGGGCTTTTAATTTTTGAATTATTTTATTTCTGCGGGTTTTGTATGCATGTCTGCACATCACACTCACAGTTTATGCCCCTAACACCAGGAGAGGGTGCTGGATCCCCAGGAGTTGGAGTTAAAGATGGCTGTCAGCTGTCACATAGTGTGGAGAATTTGAGTTGTGTCCTCTTGAGCAGCCAGTGTTCTTAAGCTCTAGATCATCTGTCCAAATCCCTACCTCCCCTGCTCCCCTGCTCCTGCCTCTGCCCAGTAGCCCTCTCTCTTCACCACCACTGATAGTTTTTGTTGTTGTTTTGGTTTGTTTGATTTGTTGTTGTTGTTGTTTTCTTTTATGAGTGCATAAGATACCTTAAAATTAGGCCTCAGAATTGGATGAGTAAAACAAAGCCAGCCTCAAAAAAAAAAAAAAAAACCAAAAACAACAGTCATTGTTTAATAGATTTATTATTTATTGACAAATCAATATATTTTGCATTTGAAAATATCATTATTTGAGTGTTAAAATATTTACTGAAGTAGTGAATATAAGAATGAATAATTTAAAGTGAATAAAATGAATAAAGGTCATGCGATTTGTAGACTGTCTTTGTATTTGTCTTCAAAAAAACCTAGAAAAATATGCTGAAAGGCATGAATTCTATGTCTATAGTGAGGTGGGTGCTGAGCAGAACTCTTTGTGATGTAGAAAAATACTCTGCTATAGATATGTGTTGACAGGCACTGCATTACTTCCTCATAGAAAACTCTACAGTGTCTAATAGACAGATTTATTTATTACACATTTCTTCCTGGTAGATGAATAGAAGACTTTGAAATTAGATATGACTTGATTCACATATCATTTCAGCCACATAACTGCTATGTGATCTGGAGCAAAATAGTAAATCTCTCTGAGGCCTGATTTTCCAACCAGAAAATGATGGCCAAACCATGGGCTGTATTTCACCTAATCTAAATCTCTAGCAATTGAAAATGCATGACTGTTATACATAATGTTAAGAAAGAAAGAAAAAAGCTGTTACCAGTTATAATTTTAGTATGCATCTTGAGCTGAGTATCAATAGCAAGGCATAATATAAATATAGATCTTGGTAAAATACAAGCCTTAAAAACATTTTATCTCTGATGATACTGGCAATGTATTATTGCAGGGGGAAAGAGAAAGCAATGGCCTAATAAATCAATGCTTTCACCTCTCTGTCCCATTCATCTAGATTTGGGCATTTTTATATAGCCTAAGTATAATAGTGTAATTTTAAAGATTATATTCATGTATCGCACAAGGTTTCCTTATTCAGCAGACTTCAGAATTGCTTTTAACTACATAATTATTAATTCATGTAAAATGCATTTCAACAAATATCTTAGTGTTCCAGATTTTAGCTATTATAAATCATGCTTCTGCAAATATGTTCACTTATTTAGCTTCTTTGCCTACATTATCTCCTAATAGCAAATGTTGGTACAGTGAATTTAATGAGCCAAAGCACTTGATAGCTCTTAATATACAGTTTCAAAAGAAGTGTCCTAAATTTATAACTACTTTAAAATGTCAATCGGTGAAAATTGGAAATTGTTTTTCAGAATTAATATAGTAGGTTAGGACCTTCTCTAATATATATATATATATATATATATATATATGTATATGTGTGTGTGTGTGTGTGTGTGTGTGTGTATGTGTGTGTATGTGTGTGTATGTATATAAAAATATATATGTATATATACATATATATGATTTTGTCCAAAGTCATAATTTTGAGTATATTAAAAAGTAATACCTTAGTAATAATGCAATTTTAATTTCTAGTTATTCAAAATACAATAATCAATACTTTCTTCTATAACTAAAATGAATAAATTCATTTTTGTACTGTTTTATAACAATTTCTTTTACTGATCCAGACCTAATTCTATTACAACATATTTTCAAACTTTTTTTAATGAATGAGATATAGAATACTTTGGTTTATATTAAAATTTGGGGGATAATATACTCTGCTGTATTTTGTTTAACACACATATACATGCATGCACGCACATACACACACATACATACAAAGACAGTCTATTTAGTCTTGGATGGCTTGAAACTTTTTGTGTAGACCATAAGACCAAATTAGCCTTGATATCATAGACTTGCCTATGTCTCTTGAGTGCTGGGATCAAAGTTTTGTGCCATCCACACCTATCCCATTTAAATTTTTAAAATTACTTTATTAATGTACCATTTAGCATCTTAATATTAAAAAAGACATTTGATTCTTTGAATTTCACTTAGACACCTGACACACAGTAACTTATCTGAACGCATGGAGCTTGCTAATCATAAATTGTTTTTAGATAACAACTAAAGGCTTAAAATTGATTAGGATAAGTATGTATATATGGTAATTTAAACATAGGCAAATGTTGTAAATACAGGATGTATTTACACATGGTTGATTCTGATTATGTGCATCTTGTTTGAGAATTCAAGCTTTGTGTCACAAAATAATTATCTGAAACAAACTGTCACCAGCAAGTAGAGAATATATGTAACGAGGCAGTAAGTGTATATATTTTATTTTCAAATTAAATAAATTATTTTGTAGAAACAATATACATTCAACATTATTAAAATGACTTTAATTGTATTATTATGAACTGTATTCCTATGTTTAGTATAATATAAAATGTTACTTCGTATTTATAAGTGAATTATTGTACACATAGAGAAAGTATACATGTATGGTATATAATTATAGTACACATATAGAAAATATACAGCATGTATACTTAAAGGTATCATACTTAATGGGGATAGAGAGAGAGCCAGCAGTGAAGAGCTGTGGATGTTCTCCCAGAGGACCAGGGTTTGATTTCCAGCATTCATCCTCACATGGCTACTCACAACTATCTTTAATGTCAATTCCACAGGATTCAGCCCCCTCTCTG
>CABHPQ010164629.1:9678-23826 GCA_902168405.1 Peromyscus aztecus | reverse complement strand
ACACACACACACACACACACACACACACACACACACACACACTACTATCGCAAAAGTTCCTAAAGAACCCTACTTGGCTTTAGAGATATGGGAAGATCCCTCCTTTAAATGCCCTAGCCCTGGACAAGGAGGGATGCGCTGCTCTTTCAGCCTAAGAATTGAATTCTGCATTCGGGCGGTGCATGGTAAGGGAAAGCTACAAGCCAGGCTTGTAGTGTGGAACCAGCGCGCTGCGATTCCTTTCAGGAGCATAGATCAGGCCGAAGTTGGTGTCCCACTTCTGCCCGGCAGAGTTGCATAGTCTGGGACCAGAACGGTCCTCTTCCCCGCAAGAGATTGCTAACCCGAATTCTTTGCCTGGAGCCATTAGGTGCACGTGGAGCGGAGCGCGTTGACCCAAGGCAAAGTCGTGAAACCGCTAGTTGCGGCCCAAAGATGACTGGCACGCATCACTTTCACAGGGCAGGGGAGATGGGGGGACTCGGCCCCACGGCGGGAGGATCTAACACTGCCTTGGCAGACAAGATTTCCCAGTACCTTTTCTGAGCCCTTGCCTGGCAGTGCCTTCCGCTGCCATCTAAGCCCGGAACCCCTGGACTTGTCCTATCTCTCGCCCAAGGAACCTCTCGGACTCCCCACTATCACCAGCCCCCTAACTCTCCCAAGAGTGACCCTGGACTCTTTAATTTTTAACATCAGGACCTGGTCCCTTCTCCAGTGTCCCAAAGAGTCTCCCTCCCTTCCTCCCTGCTCCCCATCCCACCAAGGTCCATGGTTGGCTAGTTCCAAGCTTCTGTCACTGGCCGAGCTACCAAAACTTTCAAAGATCAGTTTTCTGGTGCTTTGACACCTCAAAGTTTGCCCCCAGCAGGCTGTGACAAGGAGAGAAAAGTAGCCACCCATTCCCCTTCACCTAGTCTCCTCTCCGCCCACCAGCTACCCCCGTGCAAACCTTGCCTGCTGGCTGCTGAGGGGAGAGCAGAAGTCCCCAAGGACACCAACTGTGCTGGCCACGGAGTTCTTCTCGCATCCCTCCTCTGTGAGGGCCTCTGCCTTTCTGCCCTCTCCTCCCCCATCTTGCTTTCGGCAGCGGCGGGGGGACTCTCGGACTTGCAGTTTGGGTTTCAAATTTATTTTGCCTTGCTTTAATTTTGTTAAAGGTTCCACCCTGCTGGAGCCTGGAGCACTGCTCTCCAATTTTCCAGTCAGGAGCTCGGATGATGGACCCTTTGAGCAGGGTGAGTTGTCCCTCCGTGGAGGCCCAGGGGCTCACCATTTCCCATGGTCTAGTTCTGTCGTCCTGCGGTGCCCCTCTGTCTCCCTCACACACCCCATAGCTGTACATAAGGCAGATGTAGTTGGCTATTTAGGAGACAGGAGTAGGAAACACTGGAGAGGACACCCTGTTCTATGACTGTCCTGAGCTCTTGGCATACAGGCTGAACTGGAGGTGACCAAGTTCACTCCCTTGGGGTTGCCCAACTCAGTGAGCTGAACCTAAATAGGAGACTTCTAACACAGACAGGACCTCAATTTGCTTGACTTGTGGCTTAATCTGTTATTTTGTCTAGGATTAGTGAAGTTTGAGATTTGGGGGGGTCCAAATTTTCTAGCCCAAGGCTTCAACTTCCAAGCCAGGAAACACATAGGAAAGTTTCAGAGAAACTAGATCTCGGTGCGCTTCTGGGAAGCCTGTGGGGAACAGAATGAAATCCTGGGTCTGAGCTTTTCTAAACACCACCACTTGAGGTGTGAAATGGAAGTTCATCATGGCCCCCACTTCCCCTTGATTCTCCCCCATGGCAAGCGACACCTGGCCAGAATCACGTCCTAAGGGCAAGTGGGGTCCTGGATGAACCAGTGTCTGTCTGTGGGTGGGATCAGAATTAGTTTTGTCTTTTTGCTCAGAGTTAGGTGGCAACCATGCCATACTGAATTTGAAACTATATGCACTGGCAGGAGCATCCTCCCCCACCCCCATCTTATTCCCAACTCCATTTGCAGGGTCTCTTTCTGCTACACCTGTCAAGCACATAAGCCAGGAGCTCAGAGTCTCCAGCTGGGTTCCCTACTATGCATTTCTCACAAACCTGACCCAAACCCTAACTGCCAGGAACCAAGCTCCGAACCCCTCCACAAGCCCACCATCACCAAGCCCAAGCCAGGCCCTGATGGACTGGCCAGTGTTGGAGCAAAAACTCTGTTAGAGAAAGCTTCCTTGAGGATTACCTGAAAGGAAAAAAAGTAGGTTTCTGGACCCTCAAAGCAAAACAGGGGACTCCTGCTCTGGCTTTCCTGGGGAGGGCATGAGAAGATAAAAATTGAGGTACCTGTGCTATCCTCAACTTTGAAGTTTCCACAGAATTGTCTTTCTAGTCCCTGACTCTTTGGAGATGGGTTGGATGGGAGCACCTAACCCCGAAGAACTGCCTGCCCCGATCCACCCACCATGGCATAAGCCAGTATTTCTAGGGCAGAAGCTCCACTCTGGTTTGTATCTGTTGCAATTATAAAGCATCTCACTCACAGAGGAGAGCAAGTCCAGCCCCTTTTCCATCTCTGCCCCTGTTGTAGCCTGCTAAAGCTTCCGACACTTTGCTGCATTTATGTTGAGTCTCCAGAACTTCAGATTTCTCAGGGAGATGTTAAGGCAGGTAAGTAACATCTGCCTTAGATGTTAAAATAGTACTTATGAAAAAGCTGGCTGGGCTTCTCAAGGAAGGACTGGACTGGATTGGAAGATGGAGGCAACAGGAATGGGGAGGGGCACAGACTGGGAGTTTTATTTTTTTTTTTTTTAATCTCTTTTGGAAACTATCTCCTTTGCACCTGAACCTATTTGAATTATTGCCAGGTAGGACAGGAGGCTGGAGTTCTTCCTAGGAGAAAGTCAGGCATGAGGGATGTCTGTTTCTTCTACATCTCTATTAAAGATAGCTCTCCATTAAGTTCAGCACCTTTGCCTTTTAACAGGGTCACCTCTGCCTGTGTGTTGATGGTGAGTGCAGCCAGAGAGGGTCTCAAGGCAGACTTCCAAACCCTCAGAGGTCTGCTTGACATCTGGGAGTCTGGGAAGAGGGAGCTGGACTGAGGAGGAACCCACCAAGCTCTCCCTTCCAAGCCCCGATCTGTTCAATGAGGTCTTCACATTTGTACTTCTGATCCTCAGGTCTAGATTCAGGGGAAGAGCGAGCAAGGGGTGTCTGTGTTTGCCGTTTTCACGCTGTGCTTGCCCTATGCTTGTGTAGAGGGCTCTCCCATCCATTTTTGTCTTCTCTTCCTTCCCCCTTAAGTCTTGGCAACCAGGGAGGGGGAGGCTTAATGGATACTAAGAAATTGACGAGTTTATTCCTGTTAATCAGCTACAGAACAGCACAAACACGGACTCCCCATTGGAAATAGGATCAGAAAAGGCGGGGGTGGGGGGAGAGAGAGAAAAGGAAAGAAAACTAAAAGTTATTTGGGTAGGAACTAGTTAGAACTGAGAAATGGGTAATATGGGTGCACTTGCTGATCCTGTCTCTTTAAGAAAAATCCATAAAGGTTTTTCTATCAGCCCAGTGTCTGGGAAAGAAGCAAACTAACTGCTTGGAACAAAAGAGACAAAGAGGCCAAACAACAAAACAAACAAACAACCCCCCCTGCCCCCACGGAGACGACAATAGACACAGCAAGTGCAGTTATGGCCTGGCCGGCTGCTCCGGTCCACCTGCCAAGTCTCCCCACTCGGCTAGAGACCTCCTCTCTCACCCCCTCCCTCCCAAAGCCTTTTCTGTCTTTCTCTGTGTGACTCTCTGTCTCTCCTGGGGTCTGGCTGTGTGTGTGTGTGTGTGTGTGTGTGTGTCCTGTTTTTAATTTCACTTTATTTCACTCTGTCTCAGAACCCTTTGTGCACCCCTCCCAACATTAATACCCCCGGCATTTATTTACTATCTGTCGATTTCTTAGACCACCTCAGCGGCTCTCTTTTAACTGCCCAGCTCCTCAGAACCTGTGCCTTCCCCCGGCATCCCTTTTGTGTTTTCTCTGCAGCAGTCTTTGCCAGGAGTGCCCGAGTCCATTTGCACTTCAATTTCACCCATTTCTCCTGTTCAGCTCTTTGCTCCTTTTCTCTACGCTCTGGCATCCTCCCTCCCCATCCCCAAGCCGCCCTTTCTTCAGGCTTGGCACCCCTTGCTCGGGACTCTATGCATGCCTGCCTTCTCTTTCTCTCACTCCCTCTCTCTTCCCCTCTCCTCTGCAGCAGGCCCCCTCCCCTTTGCCCCCCTCCCCAATCCAGCCCTTTTCTTTTGCTTTTCCCCTCCCCTTCAAACTTTCATAAAATACTGTAAACAACCTTGCCTGGGGATTGCTTTTCTTTGTGGAGTGAATAGAAAGCTTTGGAAAGTGAGAAACGGAGAAAGGAAAGGAGAGGACACGTGGAAACTGCAGTCAGCAGAGGCTGTGGCACGGAACCAGCTCCCAGCCAATGGCCTTGCTCCCTTTCACACTGTCTTTCAAATAACCCCTTTTGTGCCAGCATCCCTCCTGAGGCATCTGTGTCTGCTCAGGAAGGCCTGGCACAGGCCCGGATCCCCTTTTCAACAGGCCGTAGGGGTGAACCCAGGCACCCACACCCACGGGGAGAGTTGCTGTTGATTTGGTCAGGGGCCTGTCACCCCCTACCCCTCATAGGAGGCAGGGGGTTCCCTGGCAATGTCAGCAAGGGCTTCTGCTTCTTTTTGAGAGTAGTTTAGAATAGTAACGGTAAAAGAGTACTTCTCCAAGGACTAGAAAAGAACAAGTTCCAGTGAGTACTGGTCTTGTGGAGAATGGGGATTTGACTGTTGGATGCAGAACTAAGAGCTCCCACAGTCAGGAAGGACATGGCCAGGGAAGTGCTCATCCCGCCGCCGCCATGCCACACATACACTGTGTGCTCAGGCTACAAAACCAGGACAAATTATCCTCCTGGCCTCACCCCCTCTTTTCCTCTTCTCTTCAGTAATACACAGACAAAAACATATATGGGGCAATCCTGAGGGGAGAAAGTCATTGAGCCTTAGAGGACTATTAGAAACAGAAGCCCAGAAGCCGCAAATTGACTCTTGCTGTTTGGTTGCCTGGTGATGAGGACGGTATGAAGAAACACTGATGTTATCAAGAACATACGTAGGGCTGGGGCTCTAGCTCAGTGACAGAGCATGCACGCAGCCTGTGTAAGGCCCTGGCACCTAAAACAATTGTTTAAAATGTATACATGTGTATGCAAATATAGTTATGTAAATGTGTGTACTTATCGGGGGTAGCCACTTGTCAGGAGAGAAGGGAGGCATTTGAAAGTAGCTGGCCACTTCTTGGCCAGGCACCTGTAGGAAGGCTGCTGTCCCTCCCTCGGAGTGGTTTTCTAAAGATGAGCAGCTTTTCATACGTGACAAAGCCAAGCCCAGGCCTGGCGGAAAGCTTCAGCCCCATGAACGAGTCTTCCTTTCCTTTTTCCCTCCCGTTTCTTCCTTTCTCTCTTCTCCCTTTACTGGCTTCCTCCCCAAGCTGTGTAATCAAAGGGGAAATCTACCAAATCGCCCAGATTGTCGTGTCCTAAGGGAAACTGCACTGCTGTCTGCCTCATTGTCTGAACCCTGTAGGCCATACAGCAGTCTGCTCCTTCGGCACCCCAAATGCAGTCATTTGTTCTCAGCTGGGGTCATTAGGCTGTGTTACCTAGTCTCCCCTCTAGATTCTTATCCAAAGTTAAGGGGGAGACCCTTATGCAGCACCTAACCTATATGTACATGATTCTACCCATCTCTAGAGGTCTGCTCTTGGCAGCATGCTAAACAGAGCCCTTTGGCCAGAAACCCTAAGGAGAGAGCCACAGAAAGGGGTGTGTTCTAATGAACTCTTGTGCTGGCCCAGAACAGTCCCAATTGGGAATACTGTTTTCTTGGTATTTTGACCTTGTGTCAAAATGACTGATTCTTCCCCCTCCCGGGAAGTCACTTTCTAGCCAGCAATGTTTCTGGAGCTGTTCTGGGCCACACATCAGTGCATCTGGAAGCACTCACTGGCAGAGGCCTTCTGGCTGACTGTGGCAAGGAGTGCTCCTCAAGCTTGGGAGCCACGGTGGAGGTGGAGCCTCTAACTTGGGGGATGGGAGAAGGATCACATTGAAAAAGTTCCCACCTCCCGACTTCCCTTTTCCATGGTCTTATTGTGTGCTCTGCTGATTCCCCCATGTCCACACTTCCTGGCTTCCTGTGTGGGTTTCCTGTTTTATCTCAGCCTCGGCAGCCCCGAAGAGGCACAAGAAGACAGGGATGCTGGCAAGGTGTATTATCCCTTATTATCCAATACTGATACTCTCCACTACTTAGGGTGTGGCTGTGGGAACCTGCTGTGTTTCTCCGTTTGGGCATTCTGACAGCCATGCGTCACTTTTCTGTAAACTACAAATACGGTTGTCCATTCCTCCTGGAAGAACTTCCACATGCAGACTTCAGCTGCCATGCCCCAAGTGTCCCTAAGCTATGAACAACCTGCACAACCAAGCATGTGCTTTTAGCTCCCCAGTTCTGACAGATGTGAATGCTGGTGGTCACTTAGTCCTTTAAGATGTTTGCCTGAAATGGAAAAGACCACAGAGTGTGACTTCAGGATGCTAAGAGCTTCTGAAGCCTTCCAAAACTTGGTACTGTATTCTTTTGGGCTCCTGTCTAAGAAGAAGCTTGAGATTATGTTTTCCTATTTTCCCATTGACCTATATTCTTCATCTACTATATGGTTTCACTGTCATATGGTGGAAGGAAGGCATTTGTTACTTCAGTGGGTCCAGCAGGTTAAGTTAGTAAGACCACTCCCCAACACTGGTAAGCTTTCTGTTCCTTGCTTGACTTTGCTTCTAGTAGTACAGACTTACGCAATACCAGCAACTCTTTTCTAGATAACCTGAGAGGAAGCACTATTTTAAAGCTGAGAACTACTGCTTACAGAGTTAAAGGCAAGCTTGCAAAGCATGCTAGACACAAAGGCCACCTCCAGATTCTAGGAGCAGTTCCTGCCCAGAACAGTGGCTGTTTCTCATGGCTGTTAGATGGGTTCTTTGCTGACCTTTCCTATAGAACAGAAACCTCTCCATTGAAGGGTCTGTAGAATACTTTTCCCATCTGGTGTCTCTCAACCCTGACTGCAAAAGAATCACTGGAGAGCTTAAAAAAATGCCCAGAGGCTCATTGTTAAGAACACTTGTGGAAGACTGGAATTCAGTTCCCAGCACTCACATGGTGACTCACAACCATCTGTAACTCTGGTTCCAGGGAACCTGACACCCTCCTCTGGTCCCCAGGAGCACTGCTCACACACAGTGCACATACATATAAGCAACTAAAACACTAATACATATAAAAAATTAAACACATCTTAGAAACAAAACAAAACATTAACAATGCCTGGGCTTCCCCTCAATGCAATTAAATCAAAATTTCTAGGAATGTGGTGTGGGTATCAGTATTTTTTTTCCCCACCAGAGTGGCCCTAATACTTTGTGAGGGTTGGACACACTGATATTTAGGCCAGGAGACCAATATATTTTAATGTACAGTGTTCCCTCTTTTATGAAGTACATGATGAATTCACTCCTACCGCAGGACATGGTTCTCTGGAGACAGAGCATGAAGCTGGGAGATTCTGTGTTTGTAACACGTTTATTAGGATACACAATATATCACCACATGTGTTGTTCACATAGGAGACTTAGAGGCAAAGGCTAACCTGCAAATGTTAAAAAAAAAAAAAAAAAAAAACCACCTCTGTGACGTATGATGGGCAGGGGTTAGAAAGCTGGTACCACCCCTAACTCAGGTTGTGACCTTGGACAAGTCACTTGACCTCTTGGCCTCAGATTTTTTTTTTTTCCAGTGTAAAAAGAGATGGCTCCTGTGAGGGTTCTGGGATCTGTCCTGCTGTGCTCTGGCCTTACCTGGATTTGCTAAAGTCTCAGGAACCCTGAAGCTTAGCAAGGCAACTCCCAAGTACTTTGGGAGGCTGACTCAGTTAATCATGCATATTCCTGACAGCCACTCTTCGGATGCTCCACTGAATCCCTTTCCCAGACCCTAAGTATCAGAGTGGTGATTTTTAAATAATTCTGGGCTCCCTTAATTCTCTCTCCCAGTCTTGCAAATGAGCAGATGAAGGGAATGGAGGGGTGTAATGTCTACGAGCAGTGGGTAATGACTAACAGAAGTTTATCCAGTTGGATAAGTGTCTAGTGGATTGCTGCTGGGGTCAGTGTTCGTTCTGGTCTTAATTAACATCTTCATTAATAGTGTGGGAGAGGGAATAAACAATAGCTAATGATATTTGCAGATGGTAGTAAATTCAGAGGTGTTGCATCTACCAGGGAGAGTGGCAAGAGCCATGGGGATATCAGAGATGTGAACAAGAAGCAATTATAATGATGTTTATTCTGGAAAAAGCGGAGTGAAATGTTTAGAGGGGGAAAATGGCAGGGGACACTGGGAAACGCCAGAAGAAACAACCATCTCTACCATTTGTAACTTGGTGTGAATTTGGCAAATGAGGCAGTTAATAGTCTTAGAACTTCTGTTGCACGTGCTGGCACAGTCCTGAAAAACAGTAATAACCACAAGAACAATAGCAGTAACAGCATCCAACATTTGAAGCTGGGTGTGGTAGCATACAAGCCTGAAATTTCAGGACCCAGGAGATGGAGGCAGGAGGATCAGAAGGTCAAGGGCAGCTTTGCTTCATGGTGAGTCTGAAACCATCCTTTGGAGCTATGGAAGAACCTGACTTAACTCCCAAACAAACAAACAGACAGACAGACAGACAGACAAACAAACAAAACAGAAACCCAGTGTTTACATGCTAGACAGGATTCAAAGTGGTCTCAGTCTTAGCTCTGAAGGTTCTGTGCAGCCCGGGTCTCCGTAGTTTATGACATAGACTTGTACTCTTGGGATTCTAGATGTGAACAGACCCAGGTTCATGAGGAAATGAGAAGTTCCTCGTCTCATGGACAGAGTCTTCAACCAATGATTTTTCCCATCTCCAACCTACTTAACTCTCTTTTTCTGTCTTTAGGCAATTGCTGGAAGAATTGATGCAATCATGAGGATAGAGAGAAAACCATTGCAGTTGCTCAGAATGAAAAGAATGAAAGACAGAGGGAAGGAGGGAAGGAGAAAGGAGGAGGATGGAGGGGAAGAAAGGGAAGAGAAAGGGAAATTCATATTGCTTGTGTTTCCCACAGGTACAACAGCAAGATGGGTGCTGAGCTTGGATGTGTCCCACATTGTCCTTATGTATCTAATTCTCAGTGACGCTCCCTAGCAGTTACTCCCATGGCTCTTAATGAAATCGGAAGAGCCAGAGAGGTTGGGCCACTGGCTGTGAACACACAGGAAGGCCATAGGTTGGGTGGAGGTTCAAATGCCAGTGGTTCCGTTTTTCCACTCACGTCCCTTTGAATCACAAATCTGTTTCCTTTTCTTTCAACTCCCCCCTACCTAGAATAGCGGCAACACACAGCCACACGTAGAGAGCCAGAAGGTAAAAGTGTAAAGAAGAGAAAGGACCCTGGAGAGCAGAGGACAAAGGGAACGTGGCCAACACAGACATCCTTCACCCGGCCCAATGTGATTGAATTATTTATAATTACATTTTGAAATTAGGAAAAATAGACTTTCCAAACAAGAAAGGCCTCGGTACAATGGAACCTAAAATAATGTGAATTTGACCTTGAGGGAATTTGGCAGAGAGTACTAGTGTCTGAGACAAAAGTGAAATGAAAAGAAATACAGTTGAATGTAGAAAAGCCAAGACCTTTCTTGAGAAATGCAAAGCCCAGGGCCGGGTGGATGCCAAAGGTCTTCACAGTCTCATCAGAGGAGTCTTAGGACATCAGAAACATATGCCTTGTCATGCGTCTCCCTACTCCAGTGAAGCTCCATAAGCCAGCATAGGTTTAGAAACTGGAAATTGAAATTTAAAAGGGATGAGCATTTCTGACCATGAACATAACATGTATAATTCAAAGAATCCATTCAGAGAAAGCACCAAAGTCATGAAAGAGACGGCATTGCCTGGGAAGGCTCTCCCTGTCACCTCCTTCTTCTGGAGCCCTGCACAAGGGATCCCCTTACGGTCACTTCCTGGCTTTTCTTTTTTGTTTGTAGTTTCAACATTTCTATCTCTTTTTGAACTGTAGATGAATAAAAGCACGCCGCCTGTTTTCTTTCATGGCTCGCTTCTTCTTCCAACCATATGTTGTATGTAAGTAAACTCTGCCATATTTATCCATTGTACCATTGAGGGAATTTGAGGTTTCTCCTATGGAACATTTATGAAAAATTCTGCTGTAAACTTCTTGCACATGTTACCTGCTGCACATGGTGTCCCTGAAGTAGAGAAAGAAAACTTTCATCTACCGTCTTAACAGAACCTACTGGCTAGTGGGCTTGAGAGCTAAAAAGCTTTTTAAATTTTATTTAGTGTTAAATGTTTGGGAACAAAACAAAAATAAAAGGTTAGTAATATTATATGATATACTAATATTATATAAAGTTCAGTTTTCCATGTCCAGAAATAAAACTGCATTAAGACATAGTCATACTGTCCCTGGTTTTCTTTGCCCAGCATTCGCAGAATCGTGGACTTGCCTCAGAAATCATGGCCTGCAAAGACTACACCATGTATACTTTAACATGAAAACTCAGGGCCCCTTACTTAAAAAAACAAAAACAAAAGCAAGCAAGAAAACAACCCCCCCCCAAAAAAAAAGCCCACAAAAACTAAAAGCTCTTAAGAGTTTCAGGATGAGAGTGGAAGAGTCAACCAACATGAAACCTTTAGACACATTCACCTAACAGACTGTCCCAGCATGTCTACTCAGTCAAGTAACACGGGACCATCTAAGCAAGGTTTTCCACAGCCAAGCAGCATAGACCCAAACAGGGGTCTCCACCAGGACATTGCACATTCTCGTGAAGGTGGCCCTGCCTAAAATACTGGCCCTTCACAGTAAAGATGTGTTGATCTTTGCCCTGGAATTGGACTTAGAAACATCTTAATTTAATAGAGAATAGTGATACCTGCCACACCCCAGGTACGATGCTAGTAACTTCCATTGGTGTTATGAATGGGCAGCTTCTTTCCTTCGCACCGTGATTCTCTGACCCCCACAAGTACAGTTTAACTTCTTTTCCCTCAGAGGTCAGATTCTCAGTAGTTGTCAGTTTACAACAAGAGTTGATGACTATTTGGCTAATACTGTTGCTACTCACATTCCCTTTGGGCATCAGGTATTTAAAACCATTGACTAACAAAGACTGTGCAGTTCTCAGGGCCAAAGGAACTAAAATGCACAAGTGCTCTTTCTGGATCCAAGTTGTAGAGTGTCTGGCCAAATGAACTCCAGATTTCTTGGAGAAAATTTGTCAAAAGCAAACAACAACAAAACCCATCAGAACAGTTCACCGAAAGACAGAATTATACAGTGTAAATTTAGGGAAAGATGGCTCAGCAGGTAAGAGCATTTACCACCAGACTGACAAGCTGAGTTCTGTCCCTAGAACCAGCATAAGTGGACAGGGAGAACCAACTCCCAAAAGTTGTCCATTGATCTTCGCCTGCATGTCCATACACACATACACACACACACACACACACACACACAGAGCGAGAGAGCGAGAAAGTGAGAGAGCGAGAGAGAGTGAGAGAGCGAGAGAGTGAGAGAGAGAGAGAGCGAGAGAGAGCGAGAGAGAGAGAGAGAGAGAGAGAGAGAGAGAGAGAGAGAGAGAGAGAAATACATGTAGAAAAGTTAAAAACAAGCTTTAAAAAGTAAATCTGGAGAACTAATATTATCTAGTTCTTGACACTTCTGCCCATGCTGTCTAATAACCAAGACTGTGATTTGCACTAACATGAATAAAAGGTCAGTGGTTCAGATGAACACAAAAGATGAGCTCATGTATACAGACAGTTGAATTTTGACAAGTATATAAAGACTGTGCGTGGAAAAAAATCTTTTCAATGAATGGAGCTGGGAAAACTGGGTAGCCATATGAAAAATTATAAATTTCAATTCATATCTTGCACTAAATACAAACTTTCACTCAAAATGGAATCTAGATTTCAATGTAAAAGATAAAATTTTAAAAATTGTAAAAGAAAATTTATGGAGAAAATTCTTTGTGTTGTTAGAGTAGGCAAATTGCCTCAGATAGAAACCAAAAGCACAATCCATAATTTTGACTTCATCAAAATTTTAAAAAATCTGCTCTACAAAAGGCAATCTTAAGAGACTGAAAACAAAAATCATAGACTCAGAAAATATTGCAAATCAGTCATGTGGCAGAGGCTTTGCAGGCACAATATAGAAAACTCTAAAATGCAACAATAAGAACACAAAATCCCACAGACGGATGCCTCAGCCTGGGATGCTATAGACACACAAATGCTTGCACAACACCACGTCCACACTGCTAGCCTTTAGGGAAATAAATGCCAAGCAGATAATAGGACACACTGCATACTTACTGGAATAGCAATCGGAAAAAAAATTAAAAAAAGGGAGTGGTGGGGGGATTTGAGCATGGTAAGCGTTGGTGAGCATGTGTACAGAAACTGGAACTCACACCCACTATTGGTGGAATTGTAACAGCACAGCCACTACCTATTAGAAAATACCATGTCATTTCAGGCAAAAAGAGACCAGCCCTATCTATGCCCAGGCATTCCCAAGAGAGCTGAGAGTGTGTGCCCACATGGAGACCTGAATTGCCTTTTTATGATATTCAAAAGGGGACACAATCTGGTGACCATTCACCAGGTAATATTTTCTATTAGAAAGTGCAGAGCTGCAGAATAAGAAGAACTGGTGATGCACACAATAATGTTGACGAGTATCAACAGTACTGTGTTCAGTAAAAGGTGCAAGAGCAGGAAAAGCAAACAATAGACAAACAAAAAACTCAAGCGTGTACGCTGTGTGATCCACCGATCTAAAACCACCAAACTGTTTTGATTTAAACAACAACAACATCAACAACAACAACAACAACAACAGCAAGACATTGCAGGGACAGAGGCTCAGAGGGAGGAGTGACGAGGAGGCACAGTGTATGCCTGAGTGAGAACTTATCAAACTGTATCATTTAAAGATCTGCAGCTTATAGTATGGCCCTTACCCATTTCAATGTACTTTTTCTAAGAAAACACAAAAGGTGACATTAAAAGAGTGAAATTCCACATCTCTGAGAGGGAAGAGCAATAAACCTACAAGAGATTCAACTAGCGAAGGACTCCTATCTACAATATGCAAAGAACAGCTACAAGTCAATAAGAAAAGGACAGGAGAGCCAACTAAACCGGGCAAAATATTTGAGTAGATATTGATAAAGAGAAATTCCAAATGGCCAAGAAACAGGAAAAAAAAATGAACTTAACCTCTTTTAGTCACTTGAAAAATGAAAATTCACAATACACTGCCATCTAACTGTACATGAGTTTTTTTTTTTTTTAAAGTCTTGGTGAAGATGTGAAACAGCTAGAATCACAGGCTGCTGCTGGGAGTGAAAGCAAGTCCAGGCATTTTGCAAATTTCTTCGACGTTATCTGAAAAAGCTTATAGGCCAACTCCAGAAATTCTGTATGTCGTAGGTTTGTGCCCTAAGAGAACACATGCTCGTACACTAGAAAACATGCGGGACAAGGTTCACATCATTGTTATTGATATTTCCCCACATTGGAAATGATCCAGGGGCTGTCAAGTGGAGAACAAATTGTGTATACACATACAATAGAATTTCACGTACAGTGTTGGGGGGGGTCTGTTATCAGCAACGGCAGGAGGCAGTCTCACAGAAAATGCTGAATGCAGTAATTCAGACATAAAAGGGAGCCATTGCATGCTTCCCCTTATATGTAAGTTTGAAAGCAGGCGGTGTAAGTTTGCATTATTAGAAATGAGGGGAGCAGTTATCTTTGGGGAGAAAGTTGAGTGTAACAATTGTGAGAGAGCAGGAAGTGGTTTCTGGATCACGAACAATCTGCCATTTCCCCCTTCTTCTTCTTCTTCTTCTTCTTCTTCTTCTTCTTCTTCTTCTTCTTCTTCTTCTTCTTCTTCTTCTTCTTCTTCTTCTTCTATAG